>VZTL01077642.1:0-10709 GCA_013400535.1 Scopus umbretta | reverse complement strand
CGCCGCCGCCGGGGCGGAGGGCGCGGCGGCAGCCTCTGCCCCGGTGTTCGGCCGGAACGCCGCTGAAAGCGCTGCCGCGGCCCCCGCCGCGCCCGCGGTGCACCCACCTGCAGCCTCCCGTTGGCGGCGCTGCTGCAGCGGCGCTGGCAGGCTGCGGTAGCGGGGCTGCCTCCTGGGTGGCTCAGCAGGGGCGGCGGAATGGCGGTGAGCCGCACTTTCATACCTCTGCTGGCGCGTGCTTGCTCCCCTTTGTGCCCCCCTGCGGCGTAAGTTGGGGGGCCCCGTGGATTCATCAGGAGCGGCAGGCGCGAATGCCTTCCCCCGAGACATCCCCAGGCGCTCTGTCCTTTGGAAAAAATGGATCTCCTCCTGTGTGCTGGTTGTAGCTTGGGACATGTAGTAAAAGCGAGACGGCAAGCACAGTCTGATGGAATGGACTGGTGTTGAAGGAGGCGGTGGATGCTGCTGCATAGAGACACCCACTTGGGAAGGGGGTGCAGATCTTGGGATGAGGCAGCACGTGGTGGCTGTGGTCTGCAGATTTCCTCACTCATCCCAAATAGAGCTTTTCCCACGGACCCCATCTTCTGGACATTGCACGCATTTGCGTGTGCTTTGCATGGGAGGGAGGTCCTACAAGTGGCCTTGCTTCACAGGGAAGCAGTTCCAGACGACTTGCTTGTGGAGACATTTTTCACAATGGACATAGCTCACTGTGTTATTTTGATCCATTCCCTGTATGCATCTTTTGACACGTGGAAATGTATATGGCCTGAGTGGCAAAACCAGCTCCCTTACTGTTATGAGCCAGGTGTCCCCTATCTATTCTGAGATGTTTCTATGGCTGGCTGGGTAGTATAATTCTCTTAATTGGTTTCCAGAGTGGGTGCAGATATCTTTCATAGCCAGTGAGATGATGATCTTGGTGCTCTTCAGCTGCACTTATCAATGGTGGGATGAGATGCACGTGTGGATGGAAGGCAGGGGAGGGCAGTTTAGACTAGCATCTTCTGGCATTTAGAGTGGAATTCAGCTTCCCTGACTTGGACATCTAAAGATGGTAGGTTGGATTTAAAGATTGCCCCCCTAATGATAGGCATCTGAGATGCCTCAGGTGAGACTTCCAGAAATGCCTAATTCCTTCGGGCCTAAAGGAGGAACCATCAGGTGACTGGTTCCATTTCAGGCACTGACATTTTTAGATGTCTAAGGGTAGATAAATTCCAATTCTGGTGGCAGGAATTGTAAATTATTTGGTAATATTGAAGATAATGCTAGAGCACCTCCTAAATGCTTGTGTAATGTGCAGGATACTCTACCTACAAGGAAAGTGTGGAGAAGGCTGAAGAGATGTGAGGGTGTGCATACATGCTCATGTATATATATGGTGCACATAAAGTCGTAGAACTATAATTGTGTTCTTTAACAGAGCCAACCCAAACCTGGTGAGCATTAAGGACTCTTGAGATGAGCATGGGTGATGGAACACCTCACAAAGGATGGGGCCTGGGCAATCAACTGTGGGAACCCAAGAGAAGAGAGTGCAGAGGTGCTGGCCAGAGAGGGACCAAATAACAGTAGACACCTAACCCCTCTCTTCATTCATCTCGAAGTCCAGTGTGCTAGGTTGGGTTAATGGCAGTGCTGTCTTAATGCTGAAAAGAATTGTGCTGTAGGGATTGGCAGAAGCTAACTGCCTGAGGAATGGAGTGTGCACTAGTGTATAGCTAGGACCTGTTCATCCAACCCATCCATCCTGCTGCGGTTGTCTTTCTAGCTTGCGGAAGTCATCCCTACATGTCCCAGTTGTTTGTTTGCAGCATTCATAACAGCTGAGGTATTGGTGATGGTGATAGGCAAGTTGTTGGGAGACTTTCTAATTGGCTTGATCTGTGTGGTGGCCATTTGTATATGACTACCACGGTGAAGGGTTTCCACATCTTAAACAGCCAGATAAGTGCTTCACATTGGCAGGTTTACTGACATTAATTGGTGAGACTCCCCAGAAGCACCTCAGGCTGTCATTCAGGAGACACCTCTGGTGCCTCAGACCTTTCTAGAAGAAAAAAAAATTGAATATGACATCTTTATTTCCTTTCTCCCTGCATTATGGGATCACCATTCCCCTTTCATACCACTGCCTCCCCCCCCACCCCATGTGGATGGCTGTCATTACTGCATATCTCCAGAATGCAGGGAGCAGCATCCTATGAGATATCTAGACTAACGGTGCTCTGCAAATTGCTTGTAGGAAGCACCCATAGCCCCACATTCCCATTGAAGTCTTATGCACAGTTAAATTGCTCTTTCTTCTTGTTCGCAGTGCGTAAGCAAGAGATCATTAAGATAACAGAGCAGCTGATAGAAGCTATCAACAATGGAGACTTTGAGGCTTATACGTAAGTATGGATGTTTTCTGACAGGTTGTTTATCAGTTTGTGTGCAAGTGATGTTCTGGCTCCTGGGTATAAGGAGCTGCCATGCAGTCGGGGATGATAAAAAGTTTTATGCTTTTTACCCTCTATCAGTTAGGAGTAGGGATATGCTAGAGCTCTCCAAATGAACATCAAGTAGAAGTCAGACATCAAACAGCAACAGGAACGACAAAAGGAAAATGCCCTGGCTTTGTAAAAAAAGTAGGGGGGAGGGCAGTGAGCCCAGCAGAAAGAGAATGAAAGAAGAGCCAGGAACCTACAGGCTTATTTCATGTGAAATGCCAACTAGGAGCAGCTCCATGTTGTTGCAGTAGGACTGAGTCCTCCAGGAAGTTAGTCCTTGGAGTAGGGAAATAGTTGGACACAGGGTGCGAGTCAAATGCCATACCAGTGCTTCATTGTGTAAATAGCCTTTGAGCTCAAATGCAGATTGTAAGCCTGTGGTGCTTTTCTTTGCAGAAAAATCTGTGATCCTGGCTTGACCTCATTTGAACCTGAAGCACTGGGGAACCTGGTTGAAGGAATGGATTTCCATAAGTTTTACTTTGAGAACTGTGAGTGGGTAGATTTGGTAACATGAACAGCTTTCTCTCTAATCTTCCTTTATGCCACGTTTTGGGGAGGAAAATTGCCCTTGTTTTTACTGGCTATCAGAACCAGCAACAACTTGATTGTGCATGGGTTACAATGCATTCATAAGAGGCAGCATGCTTTCTTTCAAAAGCCTTTTTCAGGAAAAATTTCAATTCTGACCCCCAGATCCCTTCACTGTTAGGCATACAGTTTGCCTGGTGCAAATATTTTGTAAGCATGGACTGCAGGAGCTTTAAAAGTTTGAGGTACCGGATTTCCTACTGATATGGAAATGCTAAAAATGAGCATATTTTGATGGAAACAACATGTATGTTTGGGGTAGATATACTGAATGGTCAGACAGAAAGATAGTCATGCACAAATCAGTCATGCCTTTGCTTTGCATTTTCCCCAGATGGTTTTAGAACTCTAACGCCTAATGAACCCATTATGTGGATACAAGGGTCACCTTGTCAGCCAGGGGCAGGAAAAAGAGTTGGGAGAAATGCTATCATTTGTACTAGGGGATTTGCCTCCCTTCCTGGATGTCTCCACCGGATGAGATAATTGAAATTTAAATCCTGAGTTGTTCAGTTCGTTTTATTTTGGAGGTTAGGTCAAGGTCCTTAGTATAGGCAATTCCAAGTGCTCTAAGTATGCAGAGACTTTCTCTCAAAAGCCTGTTCTGGACTGGTTTTTACACTTTCCTGAGGCTTGTTCATATTTAATGCAGGCCTGACTTAAAGATCTCCTGATTATTGACTCCTTTGCAATGATATTCTGTGATTAAAATATCTTTTCCTATAACTGAAGAAATAGCAGCACTGATGTTGAAAAAGTGGCGAGTATGCTTTGCAGAGGAAGTGGGAGCAAAGGGGCCAGGGGATTCTAGCAGTGATAAGTGTGCAGTTCCTAAGGAGAAGAACAGGTGATGGGGGAAAGAATTGCTTGGATTTTGCCTGGAAAATTGCAGGAGCAATTTTTACTGTATCCCAGAATCCAGTGGAAGGTGAGTAGAATATGAAAGAGGTTGGAGGATGCGGGGGCTGTTCCTTCTTAATAGTAAAATGAGACTGATGGTTTTGCATGTTCTGCCAGTACTGTCGAAGAACAGCAAGCCGATACACACCACCATCCTCAACCCCCATGTCCACGTCATTGGCGAAGATGCTGCCTGCATCGCCTACATCCGCCTGACACAGTACATCGATGGCCAAGGCCGGCCCCGCACCACGCAGTCTGAAGAGACCCGCGTCTGGCACCGCCGAGATGGCAAGTGGCTGAACGTCCACTACCACTGCTCTGGAGCTCCTGCAGCACCTCTCCAGTGAAGATCAGATACAGGTATGCACTATTGGGGAACGAGTGTATCATACACACAGCTAAGGCTGCTGTGTGTGGGAATTCAGTGTTCAAGGCTGTTTAGCTGGCTGTAAGAGAACCATTTTTAGCTGTCTGGAGGCTAAAAGCTTCTGCTGATGGGTTGGTGTTCCTTTCTCTAAGCCCTGTCTGCTGGACTCAGTAGGGTTATCTGCCACTCCTGACAAACTGGAGTCATGTGCCAGATGTTTGTTCCTGAGCATAGCTATCCTTGTAGCAGCAGTGCTTCCAGGTACTCAGCTCTGTGCTCGGACAGAGCAGAGGGGAAGAGTAGCTCATGCTGCACACAGGTTTGCAGTTTCCCAGCTGTCAGGGATCTACCTTTACATGCTGGTGATTTCAGAGAACTCTTTTGATGAGAATGTCATATTCTAGAGAGGATATTGTAAAATCTATACAGAACAATTTCAGTGCCGTAAGGATAAAGATTTATTCATATCAATTTTACTAGTGATTTTCTGATTAGCAGAAGCTATTTAGTGTACAATGTTGAGAAAACTCAGAGGAAAAAATAAATCTAAACAAAGAATAATATTAGAAGATTTAAAATATCCCCCAATTAGCTTGCCACAATTCAGCATTGGAGGAAACTTTGATTATAGAATTTGACATGAAGAAACGATTGTTGCTTTCTCCTGAAGGACAGCAGATTAATTTACTTCTGCAGCATTTAGGCACTCTTGTTTACTGCCTTACTGTTTCTTTTAGAAATACGAAGTCTTTCTGCCTCCTTTCATTTTACACTGACGTATACGTCACATTCATTTTAAAGATCTACGTTTCCTAATCTTAGGACCTTTTTACTAGAGATTTTCTATCTAAGAGCAAACACAAAAAACATCTCTACACCTGGGAGACAAGATTTTTTTAATGTGGTCATCTGAGGATGAACTGCTCAAGTATAGTTACTACTTGAGTCCTAGTCTTGTGTACTACTTGGGACTAAGCCAAAAACAGTTTTTATTCTTAGGTGTTGTGAGGGATTCAACCTTACTGAAGGCAATGGAAAGGAATGTGAACTATCACAATCAAACTGCAGAGGTCACAGATGGAATTTGAGAAGCCAGTTGGGGGCACCAGAAGCAGGGAAGCAAGCTTTCAAGAGAGCGGGACAATCAGCTGAATTTCCAGGCAGTAAGGTAGTGAGAAGGATAAAGCCTTTGTAGAGAAACAAAAAATAACTGACTTGAATCAGTTTTCATCATAGAGATGTTGAGGGAGACTTCTGTCCTGAATTTAGTTCAAAAAAGATGCAGAAGAAATTATTAAATTAAAGATTGGTAGGGCTCAGTGGCTATGCCTAGGAGTTCTGAGGAAGCTTAGGAATGGAGAGTCTTAGCTGCTACAGAAGAGCCATGTTTCCTTGACTTGGCTACTGGATGTTGCACCTCCTCCAAAGTTATGTGCTGGAGTGTTTCTGAAAACTGGAGGGCAGAAGCCATTTCCAAACCACAAAATGTTGGTTAAGACAATATTTAAAAAAACCTGTAAACTAATTTGAAGTTGAAATATTTGCATGCATTTCTGGGTTCTGAAGGAGGTTTAATCACATGCAATTATGAGTGGGGTCAGTGTGGGCAGGCCCCATCTGAACACATTGAATCATTTTGGAGTGGCATTGGCCCATGTGCAGTGAAGGGTAAGGATGAAGAAGGAATGAGGTGAATAATGCTTAAATAGAAATCAGTGGTTTGTTCTCACCTCGAAGGCAGAGTTCAGTTTGGAGTGAGTCATCTTAAAAGGCAACTGCAGCCGTAAAAGAAGTTTGAGGTTAATCAGAGGTCTTCCATGTGAGGAGAGAGTAGGAACCAAGAAGGCAGAAGACTAGTAAGAGAGTTTGCGACAAGATTTGCAAACCAAGAAATGGTAGAAAGAAGAGTTTTGGCTACACTTTCCTAGCAGGACAATGCTAAACAAACATGAAAAATACCCAAACTTAAAACCGATCAAAATAAATCCGGTAATTTGGCACAAGAAGATCAGCCAGGAGGAGCCTTTGCTAAAAGCAGTCACTACAGCTACAATTTTGCAAAACTGCAGAAAAGCTCATACATTTGTTTAATTATTAAGAATATTCAGAGACAAAATTACTGAAAGGGGAAAAAAAAATCTTTCAGTTCAAGACAAAAGCTAATGGGAAGTGAGGCAGAAACTGTTCCTTAGCACCAAAGCCTTTGATCACCCCTTGGGAAACTTCCTCAACTTCTGGGACATGTCACTATTAGATAGTGGGCCCAGGTCTGCTCCAATCAAGCAAGTAATTCATTTTAGCAAGTGGTTTGTTTTCATTGGCACACTCAGCCACCTGGAAGGGAAAGCATGAGCCTCATGTCTTCAGGACTCTCCTCATGAGCCCCAGTCTGTGTTGTGTTAGGAAAGGTTTCTGCCTACACCAAATAATTAGCCTGTAGAAAGTGTGTTTTATTAATTGTGTACAGCTAATGTTTGGCTTTATTTCCTTCTATCTTCCGTCCTGTTCTTCCCTCTCCTTTCTGGGTGGACACTACCTCTTCCTGACTGCAGCAACTTGTGGAGATACTCAGCTGGAGGGCAATATCTTCTTAGCAAGCAGCTCTGGAGTGCCTGAGTGACAGCAACGGTCATGTCTGTTTTGACGTTTAAAAAAAAAAAAAATACAATTTACAAACAGGCAGCAGCCAAATGCACGAAACCCTGCATGCATCTGATGCTCCGGGCGCTGCCTTTCTGTTGTTTTCCATGGATCCATCGTGTCTGTTTCTGCTGTACGAAGGTGTTTTTAAATCTAAAAAAAAAAAAAAAAAAGACATGTTGTTTGTATAAAATAATAAAAAACAGGAGTAATGCTAAATAAATGACAGATTATCCAACATGCCCCCTCCCCCAGGGCTAAGAAAATGGCAGCAGCTGGAACATCTTTCAGAAATGAAGTGAGGGGGAAAGCAAAAGTGAAGGAGAGAGAAAGAGAGAGGGAGAGCAAAAAAGGAGGCGGCTTGAGCAGCGGATGGCTGAACTGTGCTCCGCGAAGCCATGGTGGAAGCTAACATCATCGCATTCAGGCTGTGCTGCGACTTCAATCGGTGCGAGGTGGCGAGGAGACCCCAGAGGAGCCAGTGTGAAGACTGGGGTTCAAGAGAGAGGAGGCGTTTCTCTTCCTGTTGCCTGGCAGACTGACTTCAGCCTGAGTTTCTTCTTTGATTTCTGCACAGCAAGAACGCTATGGAAAGCTGGTTGCTCAGCTGCTGGATCCCAAAACAGACTTTTTTTTTTTTTTTTAAGAAAAAACCAAAATGGGATGTTGACTTAAAACTAAAGGTGGAAGTAGGGATTAAAAAAAATGGGTTTAAGTGAGTATAACTTAAATAGAAGCTTGCTCTTCAGAGATACTGGTTTTAGAAACAGCCACTACCTGGTCAGACATGGAGGTTTGAAGCCAGATTATTTAATTTAACAAAACAAAACAAAAAAAGCATTGCATTAAGAGCAGAGATTTTAGAGGAAGAGGGTACATGTATGGGATTTTCTTTTTTTTTTTTTTTTCTTCTCCTTTCTAGTAGCATAGTTGGGATCCACAGTGCTGCAGAACACGTGTTCCTTAGGAAGCAGACAAAAAACTTAGTGTTATGTTCTTCATGAAGACTTGCACATACACTCCTATATGAGGCATAAATAGCGTGTGTTTTTTATACTGAAATATATGCACCCATAGAATTAAAGGGGTTACCTGGGCTCCTGTTTGATTTGTTTGGTCTCCGAGTAAAATAGCAGTGGGAGCCAGCAGCCCCGGCCAGGTGCTTCTCCCCACCACTAACCCATCTGATGTTTGTAAGTGTCATGTTTCCTAGTGTTTATTTGGGTAATTTTTCTATTTTTTACAGTGATGTTGTAACACAGAAAACTATCAGATCAGAACCTCAAAAGCTGTAGCCGAAGGACTCCAGGCACCTCCCTGTGTTGCCTCTGGGCGTTAGCAGATACCTCATGAAGCAGAGGGGAAAGGGAATTAGCACATGTGATCTGATGTTTGTCCTTTGGGCCAATTCATCTTCCTTTCTTTTCTTTGCTACAAAAGGAGTCCATTTCCTTTATTCATTGGGTGGGGAATGTGGAAGTGTTTTGTTGACTTTACCAAGGAGGGAGCCTAGCCCCAAGAAGAAAATGGCCTTTCTGGTGGACCCGATAGGATTTGTCTTGACCAAGGGAAGGCATCACTTGGAGAAGTTGGGATGGGCTTTCACCTGAATTTCTGTCTACCCCTAATCATTTTTTGGACCTTTCGAGGGCGTTAAAGTGATTGCATTGACAGCATACTAAGTGTGAGGCAACCTTTTTATAGACTACGGAAGAAAGCCAATTTGGAATTTTAATCCTTATTTAGCAGAACTCGGAAAATAAAAGCTGTTGCACAAAGTGGAGCTGTCGCTTTGCAACAGATAGCCCTCTGCTCCCTTTGTTAGAGAGGTGCTATCCCACACTAGGATTAGATCAGCTAACCCCTGATGCAGGAAAAGACCATCCGTACTTCCAAGGTTTGTCTGAGCAAATACCCTTTTCTTCCTCCTTTCACCACCCCAGGGAGGAGTGTGGGGACTGAATCCATGGGGGGCAAACACTAGATTTTATTATTTTGAAACATTTTTAAGACAGCACTAAGCCAGTGAGTGAAGTGGAAAAGTGAAAAGCCTTGATATTTTATTCAGATTTTTTTTTTAAGCCACAAAGAGAGAGCAAACAGGAGATTACAATTATGCCATTTAAAAAAGATAAATACAAAACATTATGCATGCCTTCTTTAGGTCTGATCTTCCTTGTCTCTTTACCTGATGATTATTAATAATTAAAAAGAAAACCCTCTGTATTAAGTATCTGCATCTTTCAGAGAAAATTTAAAAAGAACAGAACTGTTGAGTTTTTTGGTTTTGCACAGTCTTGGAGACAAACTCTCTTTTGGGCTTTTTTGTTTGTTTTGTTTCCTTTTAAGTTAATGACAACCTGAGCTTGGTATGGCCATTATCAAACACAGCTGTACACCTTTAGCATTCTTAATGTTCTCTTATGGGGCTAATATAAGCATCTATATAATATATATTATAAATATCACATTTTAAACAGGAAATGGAAGGCATTTGATGCAGAATTTTTGCATGATATAGAAATAATTAAAGTTAGCTAGTGTTTGTTTGTTTGGTCTGAATGTTGGTAGAACCTTCATAGCTTTGTTACAATGAAACCTTGAACTGAAGATATTTAATAAAATAACATTTAAACAGTGCAAAGTTTTGAGTAGTACATTTTTCTCATAAACCATGGGACAATGTGGAATTGGCACTTCTGGGATAAGAATCAATCCGCAAAGGTGTGGTGTTGTGTGTGTGTGTGTCAGTAAATCATGTGACTTAATGTCATGTTTAAAAAGGAAAAAAGGTAAGTGGTGCCATACCTAAACCAAAAAATACTAGCGTTAATAAAAACAAAGGGACAACAGAACCTGTTAAAATGAACTTTATGGCATTTTCCTGACAGACCATGGGACAGTAGGGAAATTTGGTTCTGTTCCTGGTAGCCTAACCCTTGGCAAGCCTGTACAGTTACTTCCTTTCTTGGTCTTCGTTTCCCTTCACCAATATTTCAGACTCTGTGGGAGAAGCCATCTTGCCATTAGGTTTGCCTGATGTAAACATGCTGAACTCAAGCTGGGTGGCAACTCTTTGTGAGCTAGCATCTTTTGCGTCCTAGATGGGAAGCTCCTGCAGAGGCCCAGAGCAACCGCTCACCTGTACAAATTGGCGTGGTCTAGCAGCATAAGCGTAATGCCTGAGACCCCTTCCCAGCTGGGCCGGGGAGCACGGCCATCGGCGGGACGGAGATGCTTGTGCGCTTTTCTGCGTCGCCTGCTACCGGTGGCCTTGCGGCGGGTGAGCGTGTGTGGGGCCCGGCGCAGTTGCTGGTGGGGTGGCACTGGGGGTACACATCTCGCTTTGGTACTGGCTGCAGCTAAGCCTGCGGGGCAGGCTTGCATTCGCGGCCCCGGTTCGGCCCCGGTTCGGCCCCGGTTCGGCCCCGGTTCGGCCCCGGTTCGGCCCCGGTTCGGCCCCGGTTCGGCGGGCTTGGCTGGCCTCCCCCTCCCCTGGGCTCTTCTCAGGTGCATCTGGGAAGCTCTGCAGGTGGGAGGGGGCGGCTTCGCCTCAGCGCCGGGAGAGGGTTCCCTGTGCTTAATCCCCTTTAACTGCAGCAATTACCTGGTAAATAGGTGTCAGTTGCTGCTGCTTAAAGAGCTGATTGCTTTTGCTGCCTGATGAAACAGGAGGGAAATTGTCCTTAGTGTTTAAAGGGAGAAGGTAA
>VZTL01077640.1:0-18831 GCA_013400535.1 Scopus umbretta | reverse complement strand
TAGAGAGGCAGAATCACCCCCCTCAGCGTGCTGGCCACACTTCTTTAGATGCAGCCCAAGATATGGTTGGCTTTCTGGGCTGCAAGCGCACATTGCTGGCTCATGTCCAGCTTTTCATCCATCAGTACCCCCAAGTCCTTCTCTGCAGGGCTGCTCTCAATCCCTTTATCCCCCAGCCTGTACTGATACCAGGAGTTGCTCCAACCCAGGTGCAGGAGCTTGCACTTGGCCTTGTTGAACCTCATGAGGTTCACATGGGCCCACTTCTCAAGCTTGTCCAGGTCCCTCTGGATAGCTTCCTGTCCCTCAGGCATGTCAGCCATACCACTCAGCTTGGTGGTGTCTGCAAACTTGCCGAGGGTGCACTTGAACCCACTGTGTCACTGATAAAGATATGAAACAGTACTGGTCCAAATACGGACCCCTGAGGGACACCACTCATCACAGATCTCCATCCGGACATTTTGCTGTTGACCACTGCTCTCTGGATGTGATCATCCAACCAATTCCTTATCCACCATAAAGTCTGCCCATCAAATCCTTCTCTCTCTCCAATTTAGAGAGACGGATGTTGTGGGGGACCATGTCAAAGGCCTTACAGAAGTCCATATAGATGACATCCATAGCTCTTCCTTTGTCCAGTGATATAATCACTCCATCACAGAAGGTCAGTCAGGCAAGACTTGCCCTGGGTGAAGCCTAATTAATTACCTCGTAACTCCATGTTTCCCACCTGCAACTCTGCAGACTTTCTGTACTGCCATGGGTTTAAATGCAACCTGATCTGTTTGTCCTCACTAAGTCTGGAGAGTAGGTTGAAAGGACCCTAGGCTACAGATGAACAAGAGGTAGCCTTCAACTTAGATTATTCCATGATTCCTCCCTCCTCTTTTATCCCAGTCTTGGTACTGCAGCAGGGAAGGGAAAGCTTCAAGAGACTGACGCACAGTGCCTATAGGAAGAGGCTCATGAGCAGAGCCACTTTTTGCTGCTGAAGCTTTTTTTTTTTATTATTGTTTTCCTTTTAACTTCCTCATCTAGAAAACCCCATCGGCTCACAGAATGAGAACAAACTCCTGCTCACTTCTGCAGCAATCCAGTCTGACTGTTCTGCTTTAGGAAACAGAGAAACAAGAAAAAAAATAAAAGAGAAGAAAGAACAGAAAGGGGAAGTTCTTCCACAGCTAGGTTGCAGTATCTGCAGTCTTTGGCATGTCACGGGTTGACAGATCAGCTGCAACGACAGCTAAAATTGCATCAGTGAGATGAAACTATGAGAATTGGCAATACTGTCAAAGTGCTCTGAACTTAGGTTAAAGGTGATAATAATCCACTTAGTTAAAAATGGTGAGGAAGGAGAGGGATGTTCTAGCATGCAAAAGACAGAAAAGCAATGAGGAAAAAAAGTCCATAGTAATGTATTGCTGTGAGAACCTGCCACCATGCCCCCTCATGCTAAGCAGAGTCCTTTGTTATTACCATTCACTTCTTATGTCCACTATGGTATTTCTCTAGAAAGATCTCCTGTGTACACAGTGTTTTAGCTGACTGAGTAAAGGAACAGGCTCATGCTTCCAGTGCGCATCTTGCCTTTTACCTTTATCTGTGGATTAAAGGACTTAATTCTGACCAACACAGGGCTGAGAAACATCCAGATACCGATACCTTCAGAGTAGCAGCAACAGAGAAGCAACACAAAAGAGATTCAAGGTCTTTAGTATGAAAAATTTAGCTTAGCTATGGCAAAAAAAGGAAGTGCAAGGCGTGTAGAAAGCAGAATCCATTAGTGACGTTTGCATCAAACGTGACAATCTTCCACTACTGGAGTTGAGGAAGAGTTGTCTTCTTTTCTTGCACTTTAATATATGTCTTCCAAATGATTTCTTAAATATGTATAAAAATCTGCCTTTCAGAAACATGAATCCTTGGGATACGAACCATTATGATTATGATCTATCCTCAAGAAAGTAATTTTTCAGCAGAAAAGAAACTGCTACATGATCAGCCTAATTAACCACCCAAGCAACTCATTACTCAAGCAGAAGCATTAGCTGCAGAAGACTGAATAAAATGGATGAGGTGCAACATAATAGATGAGACCCTGAGAGTACAGAATGAAAATATGTTGTCAGAAGGCTCCCTCAGTTTCAGTGACAGATGCTCCAGTAGGCAAGGATACAAGAAAAAACATGAAATTTATGAAAGACGGCCAGCCACCTGCCTGGGAAGTGTAGACTGCAAGCTCGGCAGGTGCTATGCTAGCTGGAGTAAGAAGGCAGTGTCTTTTATTGTCACATCTGTTGAAGCTTTGCTAGCAGAAATACCCGATACAGATTAAAATCGGTCCTCCCTCAGAATGACAGGATAAAGAAAGGAGGAAAGAAACCTTTCCCTAATCATTTGCTATGACCAACTTGCATCATGTTTCTAATCAACTGCTCTAAGTAAGGGCAATCTAGTAAGGAAAACTTGGCTATTATATGGATATTAGCTATAATGCTATTAGCTATAATTAGCTATATATGGATATTGGCTATAATATGGATATTAGCAGCTGCTTCTCAAACGTTTGACTAACATTCAAGTCTGGCCTTCAAATCTCCCATATACTCAGGCTTCTTTTTAAAGCCTAACACCTTCCTCTCGTTATGAAGTGCAGGAATCTACATCCATGTTTCACTGAGGGAATTTAGACAAAATGCTTACCACAGCCTGCACAAACCGTAACATGGTTCATTCTTGAAGATCAGTCTGATTTTGTCAGACCAGCAGCTTTGGCAACCCCTGACTGGTTAATCCTAATCCAAATAAATTTTTCCAATCTGGTAGTATAGTTACAGATTTTTTTAATCTTGTCTCGCAGGAGTTAAAATATCCTTGTAACTGTAGACAAGCTCTCTAACAAATGCTACTGCTACTACGCAAAATTTCAAGTTCTTCTGAAGATATTACAAAAATCTGTATTATTGACTATCGCATTGTTACTCTATGGAAAAGAGACTGATTTGTTCATCTAAGAGTAGACTTAAACAAATCTATTAGCAAAACAGTTTTCTCCATAATAAAGGTACCTCACTATTGTAACAGCACGTTGTTGGTGGCCTTGGCCATGAGTAAAGGCTATTTGGAAATCACTAACTAGAGGCAGGTCACCTCTACCTTCTCTGCTTGCGCAGTCGATTGGGTAATAAAGCCTATACAGACAACTAAGGCAAACAGACCTTGCCAGGTTGACATGTTCTGACTTTTTATGAGTTCAGCTAAACTGCCACTTCAAAAGCGAAAGAAAGAGAAAGCAAGTATTTTTCTCCTCCATACCTTTTCTCTATGCCAAAGCTACAGATTATATCCATTGATGCATCAACTTGGAGATCCATGGGACTGAGACTGCAATACCAACCAAGGCACTAGGAGCTAGAATTTGTTCAGGTAGACTTGACTTTGTTTCAAAGTTTTACTGCAGCAGGGCCTGAAGATTGCAACTAGAATGAGGCAGCCATTATTTTTAGGAATTGCAGACACACTGAGAAACATGGCACCAGCCACAAAAGGCTTAGGATCTGAGCATTAAACCTAAAGTTAGTTATTCTCACATGTGCGTACAGGCAGGCCAATAGTCTCCAGGGAGTTGCTTAGGCAGACAGGCATTAAGCATTGCAGGCTCAAGCCTCTGATGAAGAACTTCAAGAGACTTTCTGTACACATACGTGACAATGTTTAGCTGAGCAAATAACAAGTAAAAACTGCTGTGTGGAAGAGATCAGTGCAGGTTAGAGGAGAAACATGGAGAATGAAAGTTCTTCCAAAATCCTTTCAAGGTTCTAGTTTTCTCACAGTTATTTGCTGACACCGTGACCTGCTCCACACCTTTATCGTATGTGCAACCTAAGCTTCATTTCTTAATGTGAGGCATGAGATACTACAAAAAAACCCCATAAAAACCAGACAGAACTGTATTCCAAAGGCTGAGCTCTGCAACAACAGGAATACAAAAAGCACTAGCTAAGTAAAACTCATATATTATTGAGTCCCTTGTGGGGGGTGTCAAACAATTGTCAGATTTAAATGTGAAACATCAAAACACTGGAGAACCCTATGCAGCCTGGAATACACAATGACTAAGCAAGCTTTATTTGCTAATAAACCAAGCAAATAATAATAATAATAATAATANAACCAAGCAAATAATAATAATAATAATAATAATAAATAAATTCTTGCCATAGTGAAGTGTGCACCTGAGGAAGGAGAGCTGCCCTCCTAACAACTCCACAGGGCTGGAGTCCTTGGGCAGAAATTATCTGCCAGCACCATAAGCTTACCAGAAGGGATAAATTTTGATTATATCATTTGTTTGGGGCACATGTATTAAAACAATTAAACAGAAGTAAGACAAATACAATATTTATAAGTGACATGGTGAGAAGATAAGACAACCCAAACTTGCTTAATGTACCCAGGTTAAGTGTTAGTTTAGTGTATCTTGGGGTCTTATGCTGAAGAAACTGGGTGAAGAAAGATATTGGGGGAAAGACTTCAAGCCTGCCTTTCGTAACAGACTCTTGCAAACCACCACAATTGCCTGTAAGAACTGGCATACTGCAGGCACTAGTCCACTGAACAGGAATGACCAGCAGAGACAACAACTAGTAGGTTGTCAGGAATGAAGGAAAGCTGATGTCAGAAGCTCAGCAGCCTGGACTACCAGCTTTGATCCAGCTATCAGCCTCTCACAGAGCAGTCACTATTTCAGCTGGGATGTGTCACGGGTCCCCACTAAACAAGCATCCTCTCCTGCCTACATTTGCCGAGTGTGGTTGTTCTGCCTCCTAGGCCCAAACTGCCTCCAGGTTTGCCAGACTGACACATCCTCCTGCCCCCTCTCCACTGTTTATTTAGCTCCATTCATTTAAGCTTTAGGAGAGGGAGAAGGATGGATCACGGAGACTGAGACAGAAACCTGGAAGCTGAATTGCACTCTATTAAAAAAAAAATAAAAATCCAACAACGCTTTGAAATTAAACCCTTTCATCAGCAAGTAAAAATGACTCTGCTAACATCACCTTAAACCATCACATTGCAAAGAATCTTTCAATTCCGATTTTCCCTCGTCCACGTGACAGGCACGGTTAATGTACAGTGGGCAAGTCAAATGTTCAGAGAATCTCCCTCAGGCAACAATAGGGCTTAGTCCTCCATTAAGGGTTGTGACGGATGCCAGACATATCTGTTAAGTCTAGCTGAAACCTAGAATGTATCCAGGCTTTTGAGTTTTATTTTTGATTCTACCAAGGTGGATTGTTAGCCTCTACCTTAAAACCAGCTTGCAGTACAGTAAGGTCAGGAAGAGTTAGCTCTCTCCTTGCAAGCCAATTGCAGAAAGTTTATTTTTACCATTTTCACAAAGACCAGAGGGAAAAGCACCTTCAAAACAACTAAAATCAAGTCAGAACAGCCACTTTCCCTTTTTGTGGATGAAAACATAAACTTTAAATATGCATATACAACTCAGTGGTACATCTGAACTTTTCCAGTGTTGGTATTTAAGATTGCATTCAGGTTCACTCTTAAGCAGATCCTTTTAAGGTCTAATTGTCTGATCTCTCCAGATGAAGCATTCACTCCTTTCACACAGACCAAATCCTGGCTTACAGGACTTTGAGTGGTGACCAAGGTTACCAAGCAATTCCAACTGCATCTAAGATCTGTGTCTGTTTCCAGGAAAAATAGTGTTCAGGAAGACTCCTTAGAAAACCAAAAGAATTACTGGACTACAAGAGCAGGAACAAATAATTTAGTGAAAAAGATTTTAACCCAACCATCTGCCTATATCCCCTTAGCGCTCCCTCTTCTGCTTTCAATGATTTCTTCTAGACTAGAGGACTTGGGGACTGCTATAGGAAGCAGCGCTGCATTAATAAAAATATGCAGGAATATAATTTTATAGTTAAAAGAGTTGAAAGCATACACATGACGTATTCAAAACAAGAGAACCAATATAAAAAAGTAATAAATAAAAAAGTGGAAAGTATTCACATGTATCAAGGTACTCATTCGTGGACAAAAAGTGGCAGCGCTATTCTGCATTCAGAGCCAAAGTCCTCTCAACTGAAAATTCCTTAATTTCATTTAACAGGAACGAGCTTGCTAAAAAAGGAATTCAAATGCAAGTAGAAATAAATACATAATCTAAGTTCTTCTCTATTAACTGCAAACTTTCCGAAAAGCTAGCACTTACATTTTCACATTTAGGCAGAGATTTTTATTTGTAAAATCTAATTTAAAATGGATTAACTAAATCAGCATGAAAGACTGTAAGGACATTTACATTGTGAACATCTGATTAATGATGATTTAATTTAACTTGATTAGGAACAGTTGCAAGATAAACAAATTAATTCTTTTCACTAAAATGGAACATTTGTGAAGGGTTTGTACAATGCAGGCACTAAAGTTCTGAGGCTTCTATTGGTCCGAAACACTGTAGACAGCTATTACCATGAAAAAGTTCATTAAAATTTAGTTTGGAAATCAGAAAATTTATTTTGTCCTCAAAGTGCAATTTTTAGGCTTAAATATTTGGCACAAAACGCAATTGCACTTCATCACAACAAAAATTGGGAAGAAAACAGGAAGTGTTGCCTATGGTCTTTTTAGCTTAAAACTTTAATTACTTAGCACGTGAAATGAATTATGATTAAAATCATGCAGATATTCAGATTACAAAACAAAATACTTCAAATACAACTGCACGTTTAGAACTTACTCAAATATCTACTTTGAGGTAAAAATGTTAAGATTAATCAAATATACTGAGCAATTATAAGTTCAGCATAAATAAATAAGTATTGATATTTTCTGAATAATCAGTGAAAACAGCATTTTTAACACATATATCGGTAGAAGAGATACAGCCCATTTACCCTTCTTCAAGGTGTGATCCACTCCTCTGACACAAAGCCACAAATACTATTAAACTGCATACTACTAAAGCACAGGAGCCAGTCTGCCCACAACATAAGATTCCTACCTGCATACTGCAGTGTAGGGCCAAGTTATTTCAAAAAAATATACAATTTCAAGATTAAGGGCTTTAATTATACAGCTTCCAAACAAGTATAGCGAAAGCTGCACAACCAAATCCCCACTGAAATTACAAAATGCCTTTGGCCAAAATTCCAAATATAAAGACCTGAAATTCAGGTCAAAAATACATGACCAATTAGTATGTCTACTTTGGTGCACACAAGTGCACAGAAGCACAAACAAGTTCTGTGTTCGTGCACCTCGGTGATTTGTGTTTGGGGTTAGTTAAGTAACTACTCATGTGAAGAATCATGTAGCTACACAGGGTTCAGCTGCATATTCAGGTTCAAAGCGACCACAGGCCTACTCTCATGAAAGCTCAATCACAGCATTTCTCCAGATGACAGTGGTCTCTTCCCTTTCTCTAACTTCAAGAAGAAAAAAATTCATACTTATTTTCACCACAAGTAGAACAACTAGAATACAAACAAGAACAATCTATTATAGACTGCAATAGCTGAGGTTTGCATCTCCTGAACTGATTCACCCATATGAGCAATGCTACAGGGAAAATTACATAAAAACTAGAATATAAATCTTATACTGCACCATGAAACACTACAAACAGAATGTACAAAAATTGCATTAGGGCATTAATTATCTGTCAAGCTATTAAACAGAACACCTTAATATTAATACAGCTTGGAAGGTAAACATAACCTACAGGCTAAGTTTTCAAATGGCTGTTTGTCAATGCAGCATAAAACATTTCCATAGTGCAAATCTTACCAACTGTACGAAACATACTTTCCCCTTCAGAAAAATGCTTTTCCCCCCACCCCCCTCAAAATAATGAAGAGTCATAAAATCATATCTCATTTCACATTTAGTACAAGATATGGTTTGAAACACTCTAGCATAGGGAAGCTTAATTTTAACACTGAAAAAAAGGTTGAACAATGTTGAGAAATTAAAAAGTTAGATATGCTATAGCTGGAAGACGTGAAACCCAAAAATCTGATCCATGAAGGTGGGGGAATAAAAAAACACTGATCTTTCCTTTTTATTGATCTGTTGGAAACATATTGTGTGACAAAACAGCACGTTCCCTATATTGTACCAAGAACTGCAAGATTACTTTAACTGTTGAAGAATCACAGTGTTAAGAATATCCGCTTCTTGTAGTGTCAGGCTTTCATCTGTTAGCTCTTTGTTTGGAAAGGTAGTCACAAGAACAAAATCAGTTGTTGCAAATGCTGGACGGGACTGGATAATGAAATCTCGAATATCCTTAATCCTGTGGAAAGAATATGCACATGAAAACTACGTATGATTCTATTTTGACATAAATCTTTGAACATTAAGATGATCAGAGAACACACCACCTTCTAAAAGACTAAATCATTTAGTATGTCTTATTGATTTTGTTTCCATTTGACCCAGATGCCTAATAGTTGTAGCCTAGAATTTTTTGCTTCTTGTATACAAAACCTGAAAAATTGTTTTCTCAAATAACAGAAATAAACAGAAATAAGATTTGTAACATAGAGGTATGTTGCAAACTCATACTTAGCATAGATAGCCAAGTAATTTCAACAGCAGCTGTCAAAAATTTCACTATTAATTGGTATATTCCAAAAAGGCTAAATTATTAATGGAAGGAGGAATTTTAAAATATATGGTGACAGTGATGAGAAAGCACAGGGGAATTATTAATAGCAAGAGGTTTCCCCTACTTTCAATTGACGTTGAATTTCTGAACAACAGTTCATAAAACAATCACATCAACAGTATAACAAGAACAATTTAGTTTTATAAGACATGGATGAAAAATCAATAAGTTTTTAGATAAAACTGAAATTTGAGATTTCTCACCTAAGACTAACCTGAGAATAAATCTTTGAAGATCTACTGTAACTAATAACTAGGCAGATTTACTGTAGCCAAATTAAACAGGGGCTTCAACGCTCTGTCAGTCTTCAAGGCTTATGAGACAAGCAATGCACTTTAGTAGCTGATTTTGGTCATACATATGGCAAGGATAACTAAAGAGATCCACATCCAAGAGAGAGTTAATAATGAGTAAAATAAGCTTCTGTCAACACACCCTTGGTTACAGGTATTACTGGGAAGTTTACTACTTCTACTGTTTCGGGCAGACAAAAGAAAACGCATCACGGCTACAGAGGCTCCCAATAAGCCCTACTGTTTATCTACATCACTTCTCCAGCAGGTGCTGTGAAGAAAGGATCTGAGCCAGTACTATCAGGTCTGCTAAAATACGGGAAATTATTGCTGTATCTTCCTCCCTACTGGCATCTCAGCTAAAATTCCCTCATTGTGGTCTGCGTATGTTCTCAGGTGAAGAAAGCTGCACGTTGGCTCTGCCCTTATTCTGAGCCAGAAGGATAAAAAGGAAACAGGTGAACTCTCCATGTAACAATATTAACATGGAATTGGGTCCATGTTAAGACCACCTCCAAGGCAAGATTCAAGCTCAGTTTCAGCTGTGTTCAAACACAATGGTGCAGATTTCAGACCAGGGCTGGCTTGAACCCTGCTTGCTGCAAAGTGTGGGTGGAACTACTGCCCCAATCTCTGCCCTCTGCCCAAAGGTCTCTCAGCCACACAGTGCAAAGTAGAGCTTTGCAGAACCTTGCGCTAACACAACCTCTTAGGCAAATAAATGGGGTTGGACAACACAATTTGTAGCAATGCCCCAACAATGTCAATAAAACTGATGGCAAGCTCTAATCAGCAAACTTAACAGATCTAAAAAACCCACCAAGTTCACACACTGCCAGCTCCTAGGAGATGACCATCCAAAACAAAACAAAGGTTGGTTCTTAGTATTATGTCCCACCTACATGCCAGAATTGCAAATGAGTATGTTATGTTCATAGACCTTCAGCATATGGGCTGCAGTCTACACTTATAACCCATGCCATACTCAGTCATAGTCACAACTATAACAACATAGAAAGCTGGAGCTCCTCATTATGGGCCAAAGCATTTCTCTGCCTGTAGTGTGGACTACATTCCAATTCAGACTATACTCTGAAACACCTGGTAATAAAGTGCCTCCACAGGGTCATCTGAGCCAGCCATGTGCTCCTCCCAAGAAGAACCCAGGTTGTCCAGATCTTAGTTGCCCTGAGAACAGTTATGGCTGGTACAGTGTCCTTACAAATCACAGGACATAACTGGTCATGAAAATTTGTGACTTTGCAGTTATCAAATATCCTGTGTTTCCAATTACAGAATTTTGCTTTGATAGTCAATTTATCAGTACATCTATGTTATGAAAATGACTCAGAGCTATAACATTTCAGTGGAGCTGTACTTTTCCCCTTTTTGCTGTCTTGCATCCGCAAAGCATTAATTCATTAATTAATTCATTAATTCATAATTAATTCATCTAATGACAAAACACAAACTTATCTAAATAGTTATGGTTACCTGCATTGATGCAGAATCAATTTACCTGTGTGTTTGATTAAATCTTTGTATTAATCGGCTTCCATCTGCTAATCTAATTTGAATTTTTGTTGCTGGCATGGAATCATCAATCAGAACAGGTGCATTAAGAATGGATTTCTCCTCCTCCTCTGGGGAAGAAGGTGTGCTGACTATTTCAGGTGTAAGGCTAGAGGATTAAAAAAAATAAACCAGATGTTATCAATGGAGTCAAACCAGAACTGAATGTTTCAGTTGTCGTTTTCATTGAATCACTACCATGCATAGCTAGTACAAATGAGCAATGAAAATCCTCTCAGAGTTATCTGAACTAAGTATAAATACAGCTTTTTACAGACACAAATAACGCTTTTGTAGTTTCTTGTCAAAGAATGCAACATTTCATATTTATTTTTCTTATAACTGNCACGGGTTTTAGGGGGTTTTTTTCGGGTTTTTTTTTCGGTTCTCTCCCCCATTCCGCCAGGGCGGGGTGAGGGTGAGCGAGCGGCTGTGTGGTGCTTGGTTGCCGATCGGGGTTAAACCACAACATATGACCACATAGTAAGCTTGGAATTTTTTTACATTTAGTATAAAAGTAATATAACTGGTTGGAAATAACCATTTGGCTTTCATTACTTACATACCTGAGACTTCATAAGCTACCAAAACAAGCAAAAATGCCACACAACAGGTGTGCACATTTTCTTATATACAGAACCTCCTCTCTTCCCCACCTATTTTCTTTAATCATCTCAGCAAGTGCTCATGAAGTTATTATAAGCAGTTCTTCCCTATGTCACTCCTACCAGAGCTTACCACCTTCTCAGTTTTACTGAGCACATTTCCCCATTTTTAAAAAGATGAAATATAGATTGGAAACAGCTAAGAATCATTTATTGAATTAAATTACTTACAGAAGCACAGCAGTAATACCTTTTTTTTGGCAACCAAACATATTACATGAATAAATGCAATCGTGAACAGAAACCTAGAAGTACTTACAATTCAACAGCTAATATCAACTCAGCTGGAAAAGATGCTATAAAGCCTATAATTGTTATGTAAAAAAGCTGATGATTGGCAGAGTTGAGGTCACATTACTGTTTACTCTTACTGACTGACTTAATGTGAACAGAGATTATGCACTTTTGGACAAAGTAGTCTGAAATGTTCAGTCACATTGAATTTTGGCATATTGTGTATTAGTTCAATTGAATTATACCCATTAGAGCTTTAACAGCATCAGCCTACTCTTGCACCAGGACAACAAATGAAACAGAACCAGGTATAAGCTTTTCTAAATCATTAAATTTCAGGGTTTTTTAATATATTTATACGTTTTGCACTGTAGTTGGAGATGAGATTAGAATTGGAGGAAGTGGGGGCTCCAATCAGAGGCTAAAAGTGAGTCCCTCCTCTCCCACAATCCAGGCTTTGCAGTATTATTCCATCTAGGGGACCACGTACAATTTCTCTGGCTGGTCATTTTTAAAAAAAACAGCTCCTACTATAGATTTTTTTGCAGCATCATTTGAAGTTTTACTCAAATCCTAGTAAAAGTTGAGAGATCTTGATACAACTTATTGCTCATTTATTTTGGATCAAACTAAAAAAATCGTTTATCACATTATTTCTCTTTCTTAAAGCTAACAGACTTGCCTTGTATAACTTACAATGACTGTTTACAAGGTTATAGTTCAGGAAAGTATTTCTGCTACTTCATTTCAGAAAAAATAGCTGAGTTGCTCCCATAAAAAAATACTTTCTATCTGCGTTAAGTCAAGCATCAGCCACATTGTTGCAATAGCATCTCCTATTCCCTTTGCCACGATCCCAGCAGTAAAAGACAACATGTACTGCAGCTAAGCCAGAGCAGAGTATGTCCTCACTGGCCAGTATCACACTAGGACTAAGTTCTGCCTGTTCCTTGCTACGCAGGGAACAATTATTTGGATCTGCTTCCTCTATCCAGACAAGAGATTTTTCTCATGAAGTTTGTACAGTGCTAGTCACCTTTCAGCTTCCTTTGCTCCTGTTTTAAACACAGGTGAGGTTAAAAAAAAATAATTATAGGCAAAATTACATGCAAGAATAGGCAGAGAAATCTCATAGACACAACAAAGCACAAAGTATCTAGCAAATCTATGAGCAGTTCCAGGACACAGGGCTAAAACTTAACTTTTTTTTAAGAATATATATAAACTTCCATGATTCCTGGTGACTCTGTGAAATCAGGGCTGAGACTTGCAGCAGAGAATAATTTCATATTGCTTATGTCATCTGATTAGCTTCTCCAGCAGTCTCCTAATTGATTAAATCCACTTTTGAAATAGCATATGAACAGAAAACCTAGTGGTTTTTACCTTCCAAGTTTTTGCCCTTCTCCACTGAAAGCTTTGAATCGCAGTCTAGGCTTCACATATTCCTGTTCTTGGTGGTCTTCCATATCCAAATTAACCTGGCCACCATGAACAAATCGCTGCAGTTCCACAGGAATTTCCCTTAGTTACAAAAATAAAGGTTTCCCAATTATGTTCTGAATTGCAATTAAAAAATTACACAAAAACTTTACACAGTACAGAATGAGTAGACACTATCAATGTTTACTTTAAAAGTCATATACGTCCAATTGTTTTATGAACTGATTTCATCCCAAAATAATAGATAAAATGAAAAACTAAAAGGAAGAAAAAAAAAAATCAGTGATCTGACAGCCAAAACCTAGAATGCACTAACAAAACATGTGAAACTAACAGCTATCTGTGGCAAGTAGCATTCAGAGTTAAACCACCAGAAGGAACCAAAGTGTTCCAAATTTTTAAATGCCCCATACATCTGATGACAAATACAGAACATATTTTATGGGTGCAGGCAGAGAAGAAGCCTGGAGCTTTTAATAATTATAAACCTGTGGAGAAAGCAATTTTCTTCACTTCACTTGGAAGACATACCTCAAAAAAGTTGCCATTTTAACTTACCCTCTTTTAACAGACTCAAGAAACTGAGCATTTGTGGGGTCTGAATAGGATCTCAACTCGCCATCATCTAAACTGAAGCCATTCCTCCACAGTTTTAGCAAAATTTGAACCTATGAAGGCAAAACGGTGAAATAAAAAAAAAAAAAACACAAACCAAAAAAGTGAAGACTGAAATACCTCATTTGTCTATTTCATACATATTAGTTACAGAATTTTTGATCTATACTTAAAGGATTTTGTAGCAGACTACAAAGAAGATGCCAATGACAAAAGAACAACAGCACTGCACTGTAACTATCATTCTTAGAATCCTATAAAAAAAGCAAACAACAGTTATAGACTACTATCTACTTCAAGACCACTTTTACACTTGGGAAAAAAGAATCTCTTAATTTGCTGTCCATGACAACAGATGACGTACAGTGATTGTGTAGTGATCTTCACAGTGTTCCAACTAATTTTAGAAAGCAGTAAACATTTCTTGTTGATAAATTAAGAAATAAACCCATAAAATTACAAATTCCTGCTGATACCTCAATTATAGCAAAACCTATTCTTTCCTCAAATTACTACATGTTGAGCTCCAATGAAGTTGATACCAGCTCCATTCAGTTCAAATACTGAGAATCCTGGAAACCAGCCTCCTTCACTCCCTTCTTATTTTGCTGCATGCCTGGACCTCCAGCCAGAGCCTTTCACCTTCACAGCCTGCTACTAACACCTTAAAGTCCAGTACACCTAGGCTTCCCTAGCCAGTAAAACTGACCTTCCTCTAGAGAACTATCCGGGCCCCCAGTTATGGTAACCCCACTGCAACAGGCTTCTGGCTCAGTACAGCCGACCACTACATAGAGGGTAGGACTACTAAAAAGGGTGGAAGGTAGCAGCTCCTGGTTTGATGTGACAGCACGCCCCAGCCTGAACCACATCTTTTGGCCTGACATTTCTTGGTTTTGTTTCCAGATAAGCTTAGCATTTGCTCTAGCCATTCACATGAATGGCAAAGTATAAAGAACTTTGTTCCCCCCGGCTTCCAACTCCAGCCTTTTAAGTGAGAGGAAAGAAAGGACAGACAATCTGCCAAAGGCCGCTAACCTGCTGCTTCACCATTCCTGGAATACATCCATGCCCTCCAGTTTAAGACTGGCCGGTTTGCAAGCCACAAGAAGAAACAATTCTTAACCTAAGAGGATTAAAATGTTAGCATAGCTACGAGAACATAGAACAACAGCTGGAGGAAAGTAACTGAAAGGGATGTTTGCTAAGAATTTCAAAGTAAGTTACATCAGAAAATTCCACAATGGAGGCCTCAGGAGTATCCAGTGAACATCTGTCCTCTGTGGACACTTTCACTTTAACAACTTCTACTTAACACATATCTAATATTTAGATATTATTTTTTCCTCACAGACATAGTTACAGTAATACTGGCATTTCAAGCTGTGAACACGATTAAGCAGACATCTGTTGGAGATTCTGCTTCCTGCTATTCAGAATTTTACTTACATCTTGATTTTCTCCATATATGTATTCAGAGTGCTTTTGTGATGAGTCACCCAACCTATAACCACCACCAGAAAATGACTGGAAAAAAAACCAGAAAAGCTTATTGAAATAAATATCTGAAACAGATTATTAAAATTCTTACCTAGGTGCAAATAAAAGCATCAGCAAGCTTGTTTCTGTGATAAAAAGCAAATACACTATTCTAACTTGTATATTTTCTAAGTGAAAAATTATACCTAGTAAGCATAATCAGGCTAAGCGGATTTTATGTGAGGCATTTTAGTTTCTAATCTGTACACTTTTTCAAACATTAGTAATTCAACAGATAAGAGATTTTGATTGGGATGCAACTGCAAGGGTTTTTTTTAATCAATTCTAATTAAAAATAAAGCCAGTAATTCCACTTCAGGTTGATTTCTAATGATTTCCCCTGAAATGGTGTGGTTCCTCCCCACTCTATTTTCTAGAGCAAGCTATTTGAGCACAGATAATACACAACCGCGTTGACCAAATCCTCTGCTATTCACAAACCACAAAAAGGCATATTTGCTCTCATGTGGCTAGATGAGTTTCAGAGAGACTAATGAAATAGATATCAAAATATCTTTTAACTTTTACCTTAGCTTTACTGAAATCACCAGATGCTCTTGAGGCTTCATCTAACGGGACAGCCCCATGTTCTTTTGCTTCCTTGAAGAGTTCAGCAACAATTTTACTTGGATTATTAGAAGCGCCAGAAATCTGTAATCCTCTATATTCTGAGTCACCTGAATAAAATCTTCAGAATAGTAATGTTCATAAGCAACAATGCTTTAAATGACAAGCATAATTTTCCTCTTCCCATCAAAAGAAAAAAAAATTACTAAACAAAGAGCCAAATTTGGCACAAACCCTTTTCATTCTGATCACAGAAATATTCTGACCTTGTTCTGACCTTCCCAACAATCCAAGCAGCACTACTCCAAACACATTTCACCAACAAAACTGCCAAGGTGCCTTCTGGAACAGGCCCTAGAAGTTAGGGGCCAAGGCCATTTGTTTAAGTGAACATAGTCCTGATGCAGCCGTGGCTTTATTCAGCTCATCTTATGTGGATGCTGCCTGCTTCCAGAAAGACCAATTTCCTCAGGAGTGTCCTGTGCCTGGGGCTGGTCAGAATACAGATTCACAACTAACACTGCCTTGGCAGAACAAGCGTAAAACTGTTGTTGGAAAACCTGAACAGTGCCACAATTTGATCTTTTAATTTAAAGATGTAGTATACTTCCATTCCTGCCAGTATCAGAAATGGAAATTTTTTAATAGATTTAATTAACCTTTCAAGGCATTTTAAAGTCTGAAGAAACTGCTGTGAAAGCTAATTTGTGTTCTTTTTCTTCAACACAGCCCCATTTCTAGCCCTTGAAGACAAAAGGTTAAGCTAGAAATAATTTTGTTCAAAACTGTACCTGATGATTATGAAGATCAAGATATTCCTTGAGGATTATCTTGAAGAAGGTGCTATAAATTTCTAAATACCAATGGAACAGATTCTGTAAAAAAACCTGTATATAAATACAAAACCTGGCAAACCTGAGAGTGTTTTGTCTTTGATTACAAGAAGTGTTGATAACTAATAAAATAAGTGCTTTCTATACTTTCCTTAACTTTTTCACTTAACCACTTGGGGCAAGGCAAATCAGTTAATCCATGTGAAACAGTCTCTCAGGTTAATGACTTCAATGCTGTTGATTCCACCACATTTTACAATTACCCAAAACCAGTATTGGGTATGAAGGTGCTGTACAATCATACTGCTTTTATGATGTCACACAACTAGCAATCCCTTAGTATCATCTCCCCTTTGTAGATAAATCTGTATTTATTATTCCAGTTGCCATTTATATGGAAATCTTTAATTGAGAGATTTAAATGAAGAGTGGTAAGGAGATGAAACAAGAATTCTCATCAGAATTTGTATTCAAGAAAGAAAGGAAGTACTCAAATATTTGAGTAATGGTTACACTGAACAATTCAGGATATTTGAGAAAAGGCAAAAAAGCTTTTCAGTCCAAGTGTAAGTTATAACCTTTACATCCATACAGTCACGTGTTAAGGCATGTACAGGTCCTAGATCACTACAGCCTAATTCTGCTAAATAAGTTTTACTACAGCAGTGCTCTGCTAACACTTGCTCGAATAAGTCACACAATGTCTCTGTAGTTACTAGCTCTTTGCAGGAGATTTAGCTCACATGCATTTTGAAAAACGGGGCAGCAAAGTGTGAATGTCACAAAAAAACTCAATTACTTTCACAACTGTTAAATTAATTTTTTTGTTTTAAAAATACCTTTGGTTTTCTTTGTCATCGCTCATGCTTCTCTCTGGTTTTCTCAACCTTCTAAGAGAATCAATTTTAAGACTGCCAAGAGAATAAAAGAAAAAGTTTGAAGATGACTGGTACATCCACTTCACTAAGTACTTCATGTCTAACTTCTAAAACTAGGTACTTTTCAAAAACTAAGGATATCAAGTTGTCGAGGTATTTTTGTTCTCACCATACCTTTTTTTGCCAAAGTACATAGCCATGAATACTTCTCAGTGAATACGCAGGAAAGGACACGTGTATGACAGAGTCATTTTGCAGTAACAGTTGCACTGGATGATCGTTGTAGGTCCCTTCCTACTGAACTATTCTATACTACCATGGGTTATGCAGAATTCTGTTTTACGCCACTGGTGGTCCCACAGATAACACAGGGAGTATGCAAGCTCAGCATCTGTTTCAGAATCCAGCTTACCAGAATTAATTACACTTCACATTCTTTCCACATTTTAGCTGGTTTTGCCAAGAGGTAAGTTGCCTAGTGAAGTCAACATTGGCTTTCTTTGATGTCCTGAAGTCCCTGTCTATGAGGATCCTAGAAACTAAAAAGTAGTAGTTTTCACTTCTATTTTCCACAATCTTACACTAAATGGCAACACTGCAAAGACTTTCAAAAGGCGATTAAAATACAGAATCAGATTCTGTTTTATGATAGGTAAGGATCAATAAGCTACCACAAGACAAGCTAGGGTTGATAGCCTGCAAAATGCCAGGAAAAGCTGTACAGATATATGCTCTTATCCTGTAGTACTTGATAATATGATTCATTAATGCAAGATGTATATGAGGTAGCCAACTACCACGGGATAAGAACATACATACAACCTGCTACATGAGTAGTGGCAGTTGAGATTTATGCAATTTGGCTGATTACCTTTGAAATCAAAATGCAGCAGAGCAGGCTATCGCTTTTTTAAGTATCAGTGTTGATAAAACAATGTGATTCTATATCCCAGTGAAGGATCCACTTCTTATTACTTTCTCAGGAAAAAAAATGTATTGTTATGGACTTAGGTCATGGGCACTAGAAACATTTTATCTCTTCTATTTTCTTCCTTTGTCACATTGTAGGTTTTGTGGGGCTTGTATTTTTGTGCCAATAGTCTTAAGTTTCTTAAAGGAGCTTACACAACGTGACAACATATATAATATGGCATTTGTTCCAGCAGGGCCCAGAGACATTTTTCTACACCTGCAATTGTAGAAGGCAAGCCGAGCAAATGACTTCAAGAGAAACAATACGTTTCCTCACAATTAATACACTGCTCATCTAAGAGAAAACTGAAGTCTACTAAAAAAAAAATTCTCATTTTGGATACCATGCAAATAGCAGCCATCTCATTTTTCTCAGACAAATTCCAGTATGACTGCCAACAAAGAGGAAGTATCTGCCAACAGCTATCACACTGAAGTATTCAAGATACTGTATTGAAGCTTTTCCTTCAGTTGGAGTGGGAAGTTGTAACTTCACGATACAGAATCATAGAATCATCGAAT
>VZTL01077639.1:1315-17366 GCA_013400535.1 Scopus umbretta | reverse complement strand
CTTAGCAACAACAGAAACATCAGCGTGTTATCATTTTTTATTCTCAAACTAAATCCAAAACACAGCACTATGTCAGCTACTAGGAAGAAAATTAACTCTATCACAGCCAAAACCAGGACAAAACCCCAAGGGATGTCTTCCAAATAAGCAGTCTGGGGGAATCATTGCTTAGTAAGGGCCAGAGTTGTTTATGCTGTCCTATTTAGCTGCAGGGAGATAATAAGTTTGAGGAGAGTTTCCAGTGTTTTACTCAATTGTATCTTACAGCAATCAATTCTACTAGTTAATCCTGCACATTACAAATATATTTTTCTTTCATCAGTGTTAAACACATGTATTTTTAAAGTTTCTATCCCACTGTTCAGAACGTACAGCAATGACCATGATCCTGCCTGAAATACTCATTCAATGCCTTCATTCTACACATGTTCTCTTCTCTGTACCTTCTCTAAACTATCTTTTCTACTTGCTTGCTTTTCACTCCAGAATGTCTTCATTAAAGATTATTCACTGGTTTTGTGTGGTTTTGTTTGTTTTTGTTTTTTTTTTTAAACACCTATAGACTTTTCCTCTTTAGGGATGAGCTGGTAAGACCTAAATATATTTCAGAATGGTGACTAGGCACTTCTGTTTCCCTCTTTTCCTCCTTGCACCACCAAGGCAACTATGGGAGACCAGTTCAAAGCCAAGCATGATAATCATCTATGGCATTTTTCTGCTCCATTTCCTTCAGAAAGTCAGTGCATCTGGTAGAGAAGCAGAAGAGGAGAATTCAGAATGTACCAATGAATCACATCCTCTATGACTACTGCACTGCCATGGGTCAAGTAGAGAAAAGCAAACACACAAACCCGCAAACATACTGCACTTAAAAACATTATTAAAAGCAGAAACAGGAAAATACCTAACTTTGAGGATATCAGAACTCCCCTGAATAATTTTTCTGAATTGTCAACTGAATAGCCAAGAGACTGGAATTATTCACAAAAAAGAAACCAACCAAGAATGGGTAATTATTTTAATTGCCTCATAAAGTCTAAAATACAAAGGACTTTCACTAGGAATAACTTTGGAGGTGAAATTGCATACTTCTCTTCAGAGATTTTTCTATTAAAGGTCATGGGTATCAAAGTCTATTGTCTCACTTTAGATCAGTTGTAAAGCTACTATAAATAAAGTCTCCTATATGGCACCTTGTCATTGATTCCTACTTCAGTGTAATCAACACTGCAGACACAGGAAATTCTTAAAATAAACAGAAGTATTATCTACTTACTGCACTTAAAATGGAGTCAGGAGTTCTGTACTTTTATTTTAAGATATTCATTGTAATTGCTCATTGAACAAATTATTTTACTATTTGTTTAGATGAACACAACTACTATGTCACAATACAGTAACTATGACAACAGTAGCTCCTAGTTCACCACTCTCTGCCACTAAGCAAGCTAAGTAATTTTGCTGCATTATTTCTTAATTATAAAAATATTATAATTTCCAAGCAGCAATGTTAGTATTTACTGTTCTTAGAACTAGTCCAATATCTTCTATGACAATTGTAAATACATCAATACATCTTTTTTGGATAAAAACAGACCATACAACTGGAAAATGTAGTGCCTATTCTACTGAAGCTGTTAGAGAATTCATGGTGACTGTTCCAAAGTTCTGGCTAAAAAAAAAAAAAAAAAAAACACAAAAAAAACCACACTGGCTTTCTGCCTGTATCTCTTTGGTGCCANAAAAAATCCAGAAAAAAGTCAAAATGCTTGACAACTTCCAAACAAACATTTTAAAAAAAACCCAACCAAACAGACAAACCAACCAAACTGTAGTAAATTTACTCACAGACAAATGAAAAATCATGCTAAAAAAGAAAACCATGTGGAAATACAATGTGTTGATATCCTTCAGATTACACTGCTATATATTTCTGAAAAAGATTTGGGGATGGTGAAGATGGAAGGGTGGGAAGTAAGAAGAATGACCTGAAAAAACTGAAGCCAACATTTGCATCAAATTTTTTGACAGCTCAAACTGAAATGTGTCTCCTGAAAACTAAGACAGCAAAGAGGCCCAGAAGAGTGAACTGTTGCTGAGGACAGCCTTCCCAGTGCACAAGGATTTCTCAGCTCATCATGTGGAAAGTCACACAGGCACAGGAGAAAGGCAGTGTGGATAGACAGAGGATGAAGAGACTAGGAAGGTTACTTGGAAGCTGTGCAGAACTTCTTTGTTCTGGCCTGCTTGGTTGAAATTAGGGAAGTCAGATCTCGGTTGGACCTGAAACTGATGAAGGAAAGGAAGAGCAACCAGACAAGCTTCTAGGGGAACATTTACAGCAAAAGGAAGACTGAGGAACAGGTAGCTGGGAGAGGCTGATGAATATCCGCCCTTATACATACTCCAAACTCAGTGAAGAGGGCCCTGAGCAATGCTGTCTAAGTTTATCTCACTTGGACTAGGACATTGTTGATGACCCCAGAACTCTGTTCTAGCCAACAAGATTCTGTGAAATACTTAATTTGTCTGCAGTTTTCTTCCCCCTGAATAAAGGGAGGGTGGAAGTAAAAAGAACAACTGGAAAAAAAATGCACATAAAAATTTATCTCTTATTTAATACTTTTCTGAAAGAAGAGATGCTGAATTTGAATAGAAAATATTGTGAACAGGGTAAAGCTTTTAGACCACTACTAACTGCAGGTTTTGGGTTTTTTTATTTTATCTTTCACTTCATATTACTTATACAATTTCATAAGCCATCTACCTCGTTCTGCTTTTTTTCCCTTTTACTGAATTAACACAGACCAATAGAAGAAGATTAACTGACAACCTAGTTCTCATCAGATTCTTGACTGATCTAGGTAAGCTCCAAGTCCAGGTGGGTGCTAGGATCAATTAGCTCAGTTTGGTAGGCAGCCTTCCCTGTGCCACATACTGGCAGTTCACAAATGACAATATATTAAGTGGAAATAGATTGGACATGGAGATCTTGTGTGTAGCCTTCACAAAGGGACTTACAGGGGCCTTTCATTTCACCATATGTTTCCCTGGGCAGAAAGCTTCCTCTGTAGCACCAGAGTATAGGCACTATCATTTTTCCAGGTACCTGTTCCATCGGTTTCTCCCTCTTTGCCTCTTCTTTATGTTTACCCAAGAAAAAGCAAGAATTTAGCACCATCCACTCTTCAAGCCTGAGTAAGCAGCTTAATTATTCAGACAAAATACCATTGATTTAGAAGTGTCTGAACAAATGAAATTCAGGCTTGCTGACCTCATTGAGAAGGACAGGCAACCTTCTCGGGGAATTTCCAATTGTGTTACTTACATTTCTTGTTCCTGTCTCTTATTTCAGAGGCATTTGATACAATACAGCACAAGTTCTGGTATTGTGCGGGCACAGCATCTTTTGAAATCAGAGGAGACTTTGCTTAAGATGCAGACCTTCAGCTTTCTCTGAATTCAAGACAAACCTATGTGCACCCAAAGACAATATACGAATCAGGGAAGCTGACAGAAGTGATAAAACAATATAATGGCAGGCTCAGTTAAGCATCCACTAAAATGAACGTGACTATATACATCTATGAATGTGCTACCCTTAAACACGAAGTTAGTCTCATGCTCTGTCGTTGCTGTCTTCTTAAACAAAAAATTAAATTTCTTCTAATGTCATTCCACAGGGTCATTTTCCAACAAGCCATGCTTTTTTTCCTTCAGTCTTTCCAAGTGTAAGCATTTAGAAAATGGACAATCGCCTTCCTCAGTATTTACTTTTATCACAGCAAGCATGCTACAAAATAGAGATGTTATGTGCTACATTTATTAAATGTAGGTAGGAAGCAAATTCCCAGGCTATAAATGGAGCATATCACTCATTATGTTATTTGCTATAATAGTTGAACACCAATGAGCTGCAGATAGAATCATAGAATTGTTAAGGTTGGAAAAGACCTCTGAGATCATTAGTCCAACCATCAACCGCCCCCCACCCAAAAAAAAAAAAAAAACCCACAAAAAACCCACAAAACAAACAAACCACCCAAACCACCATGCCTGCTAGACCATGTCTGGAAGTACCACATCTAGATGTTTTTTGAACACCTCCAGGGATGGGGACTCCACCACCTCCCTGGGCAGCCGGTTCCAATGCCTCAGCCGGTTCCAATGCCTCCAACAAATATCCAAAAATGGCTACCAAAAAAGTCCTAAAATTAAGTTCTTGACAGATAATACCTTATGCTGTACATCCCTATTCTTTATGTTATGAACAATATGTGCACTATATTTACGCAGAAGAAACCAGTATTTAAAACTCTTACATTTACCATGAAAATAGATTTTATTACAGAAAACAGTGCCTTCCCATAAGAGATTTACAATTGATTAAATAGGATGGCTTGTCCTAAAACACTTACATGATTGCATGCAAAGAAAACAGATGGTCTGTGGAACAGTAATTTGATTTCTTCCAGTAAACATTACTCATGATATATAAAATGCTTATGTTGATCTCTTCCAGAATGATGTGTGCGTGTTGCATCTCTCTTTAAATGAAGCCTGTAATTCTGTTCAAGAAACAGTACAGCAGCTTTGGTTTCCCAACAAATCAAATAAAATCAGGTAGTCTAATGCATCATTCCTCAGTTAAGAGCCTGACAACACAAAGATTGATTTTAACTTTTCACTCTCCCAAAAGTGCTTAACATAACGCCATGCTCCTTTCTCATTTACTCCTTTTGTAATGCTTCTTCATACCAAAAAAAGAACACTATTTCTACCTTCATCTCTGCCTAAGAGAAGTATCATAAGCCAAAATACAATGTCTATTCTCTTCTGATTGCATCTAACATTCTTCTCCTTTATATAGCTGCGAGTGTATAAGAAGGGAAAAAAGTCTTACTGCTAAGTCTCCATGTGTCCACCTCAAATTTTGTTCTATCATCTGAGTCAGACCAAGAACGTTGCTCAGGGAACTTCAGCACCCAAATTTCCCTGAAATTCTTTACTCAGGTTTTGTGCTTCCCAAACACTGGATGAAATGCCATCTGCCTTTGTAAGGAAAACAACCCTCACAAGGTCATCTAAATCATTGAAGTCCTTGGGACTGAGCTATGGATGGGAACTCTTGTTACTTGTTCCCACATGATGACAGTCTGGGCTCATAAAGGATTCACATTGCCTCTTACAGGTCTTTTGCATAGGGTGAGTACAGGTGGATTTTTCTCAAAGGCACATACTTAACCCCTAAGAGTGCACCCTTAAATCTAGCCCTAATTTTTACAGAGGCTTCACACCGGGGTATGTTCCATCATCTGCAAGTAATAACATTCCTGCTGGGATGTAACCCTGTTTGTCATTATCTTGTCTTGTTTGATTATTGTTGCTTCACCTGACTGGCCCGGACTTACCCCAGCCAAATGAAGTAAGGGCACAATCCTATTAAATGCCTGCTGGGAACACCCTAAGCTGCCGCTCTTGTCAGTGGGAATTAAGGGTACTCAGCACATTGTAACAGGTACTCAGACCCTTGAGAAATTGGACTCTTAATGAGATATTCCCTCATGACATTGTGTGATTATTTAATGTTCTGACAAGACGCCTCAGCAATCTCACAGGCCCTGAATTAACTATCCTAGAAGAGCTCTTTGCCAACTGCAATTCTGCGAAACCTTTGTCATGCTTGGCCATGGAAGCAAATTGCATTTCATGGAGCATATGAAATGATTTACCCAATGAATTGCCTGAATTATATATAACATGAACTACTGTCCAGGCTTGAGGTGTCCCCTTTAAACAGTTGTTCTTTCTTTGTCCCTTTCCTAATCCCTTGCATGCGCCCTTCCCTCCACCCTTCCATGCACACTCTTTATTGCCCCACTTGCTGGCAGACCTCAGCAGCAGCAGCACTTGTGGTGATGTGGGATGATTCATCACATAGTCTACATGAGGCAGATTAATACTTCCAGAGCAGTCCCTTATTATAAATTTCCCTTTGTCCTGTCTGGCTTATCTGCAACAACATTTTTACCCACATGTAGATTTCCAACTCAAGCCTATCCATCCAGGGGCTGCTGAAGTTTTTTAATCTATACTGAAAAGTTTAACAAAACCCCAACAGAGTAAACATTTCTATCTTGCAGCTGGTGCCATATTATCAAAGACATCAATAAAAGCTACAATAAGCATGAAAAATAAAGTGTAAATAAACAAAAGAATGCTAAATGACATAGTATGTCACATAACAAATCCACACAACAAATGGTCATCTTTTCATCATTCCCTCTGCATAACAGCTTTAGGCACAGTCACCTCACGGGAGGAGGGACTAACATCAAATGTTTTCCATAGGATTTTAGCAACAATGCTATTCTGATTAATAAACCCTGGTTCAAGCGTGCAAACTTATGGTGCTTAGCAATCAATATTCATTCCCCCTCCACTTTGTAGAACTGGAAGCTAGAGAAGGAGTATTTAGACAACCTACCCTAACTCCTACGACACCCAAATACCCACCTCAGACCCAAGGACTGTAGTCAGAGTGTATCAGCTATAGATAACCGAAACATTTGCTGCAGGTAAAGTGTAAGAGAGACAGACTGTCACGTAAGGGGCATTAAAAGATACTCCAAAGGTTGTATTTTTAGGAAAAGCTTTATTAAACTTTGAACTTCTCCATCCCTGCTGGGTTGCAACACACTTTCTGAGGCCACTATGTAGAAGGCACAGCACTTGCATGCTCTCTGCTAAGGCTTATAGTTCCTACGCTTGCAACTGCTTTTCAAAAAGCATACTCAACTCCACTTATCAATGGTTACAATTTCTACCAAGTTCAGCTCAAAGAATTCACAAACTTAGAGTCTCTCCCAGTCCCCTCCCTGCTTTCCTATCCAGCCAAGACCCTTGCTTTACCTGCTTATCTTTTAGGGAGGTTTGTGTTTTTTTTTTCCCCCATTCTTCAGTTGTTAACAACATTTCCATCAACTACAAGGTGGTTTTTGTTTGTTTTTTTTTTATGAGCCTTCAACACAACCTTAAATTGTGTCTCACAAGCATCATCAAATCTACTTCCACAATGAGCAATCTAACTTCAGATAAATCATTCTATCAACTAGTTTCAACTACAACAAAAACAGTTCCTTGAGTAGTTTATGCATCCTGGCAAGCATCTGCTTTTCCAGGAGTGGATTAAATAACACTACCTCTATTATTCTAATAGCGTGGGAGATAATATAAAAAATTTATATTGTGAACTGCAGGCAAAATGCTTATTGTAAATTATGCTCCGGATGCTCAGCAAGCTCTTATATTTATAGAAAAAATACCTCGGTTTAAATAATTGGGCAATTTTAGTTATTCCTTATTCTATGAATCTCATATCATTTTACTGTTTTCCCCCTCGGGAAAGTGATGTATTCTAGTAAGTACTATTTTCCATGGTCAAGGGTTTCCTGTATACTAGTACAAACATCTCGCCCACATCATACTGAATCACAGGGCCAGCATAGAGGTAACTATAAAAAAAAATGCAAATGCTGCTAGTGCAGATCAATAGTCTGCCTGAGCTTCTTCATTGCATTATACAGGGCATCAGAGATTTTTTAGTACATAGGTATGAAGAATTGTGCTTAAGGCTCAATTTTCATCTGACTTCCAAATTTGCAAACAAAATGTTTGCACATGTAGTTATTTGCAAGCTAAGACTGTATGCACAAAACCCCATCCATGTGGTAAGTTGGCACCAATCTGCATGTGCAAGAACAATGTTTCTACAAGTTGAATATCCCTCCTCCCGGAGTCATATTCCTAGTTATTCCAGTTCGCTATGTGTGTATGCATGCCTGCTTTAGGATCACAGGCCCATTCTCACAGAAGTCACTTGTTTCAGCAGGTACCAATGTAACGGGTGTTTTTCTTAAAACACAGCAACCACCATGCTTTTCCCACATTTCACAACTATGCAGCACAGGATGGCTGGCATTAGATTCTGCAACCAGCTAAATGCAGTGTATGCATGCTTGTGTTGTTTTGTGCAGCCACAGGACAACGTGGCATGAGGAAGAAGGACATAAGCCATTCCTCTGCAGAATTTTCCCTGGGTAGCAGCATTTTCAGTCCATCTGGAGACAGTAAGGACAGCTCGCTGAATTCACACCAACTTTGCCTAACCCTGACGATGCTTTGCATCGTCAGCAAGGAGAGGAACAAGGACACGGGCAGAGGGAAGGCGAAGTGACACACGACAGAATGCACTGTGCCATCCCGTCCATTGGCAGGAGGTGTCAAAAGCAGCCTCCCTGCAGCTCCCATGTAGTCTTTCACATGCTATGGGCAGGCAAGCTCTTTAAAGGTGGGTATCTCAGTTAACAGCTGAAGTCAGCTGTCAAGCAGGTGTCCAAGTTAATGGCATTTTTAGTGGCCTTGTAGAATCTTCTCGGCTGACCGTCACACGTGGTTCTGTCTACACTCAGGTTGAGAGACTGCTCTAGGTTGCCCCTACCCGGCCCAGGCCCCACTGCACACAATTTCCCTGACAAAAACAGCCACACAGTGCTGCTGATATGTGAGGTTCACTTCCTCGAGTGAACGGACATGCCTTGCCCTCCAACCTTACTCCTGCTCGTGAGGGCAGGCGTGGGCAAGGGCAGCAGGAGGAAGGAAAGATGGCAGGTTTTGCTTGACTGTCTTGCTCTTGTCAATTCTGCCTCAGTTCCAGCACTGCCACTTGGCAAGGGCAGAGATAGGGCAGCAAGGCCTACCCTTTCCAATGAGAAACTGGGCATTAAGCCGTGCCTGCTTTTCCTGTTCCCTCCCCATTGCCCAGGACTGCTCCTTTATTTTGTAGGCATATCCCACTGCAGTGTCCTCCAGCACTCTCTCTCCTATCTCCCCCGAGGGGTCCCTTCCCCTTGCCTGAACAGGAGTGCCCTCGGAGCAGCTCCCAGCCCGCTGGTTGCCAACCCCTTCTGCCCAGGCTGCAGCTGGGTCGTGGCAGCCACTGAGATCCAGTGCAGAGGAGTAACCAGTCTGTCCATTCATCCTTTCTGGGGAAGGCAGAGGCCTTAGATACCCAGTGCTCTCAAGTTCAGTAGATCCCACTCCCAGATTTTGAGTCAATCCCACTCAAAAATCAGGATCATTTTCCAGAAACAACAAAAAAATCATGTTATTGTAGCCTGCCTTGTGAACTTGTTAACTTCCCTCCCTTCAACCACTGTATGCAAAACTGCAGTAACTTCAGACAAGTCATCCTTGAATGCATTTAAAATGCGCACATTTCCTTTGCTGTTTATGCAGACACCACGCTCTCTGTTCACATCTATAAGAAAACCTGTGCATTTCCCCCTCACTGGTCTGATTTCTTCCCACTTCAACCTGACCTTCATGCTGACCATCATGCTCCTGCACTCCCACCAGTCCTTTTCTATTTTTACTGTCCCTGGTAGAGGGGGGGGGGCGGGAAATATACAGCTAGAAAAGTGAAAAATGAACATCCATAACCCAGTAAGCACTCGTCCCATGTATTAGGTTTTCAAGTGACTTTTCACTAGAGGTTTATCAGCTGCCTTACTAGTGGCTAGTAAAGCACTCAGCCAAACAGCACCTTCTTTAACTTACTACTTTAATGATACTTAAAATTCTTAAATAAAATAGAATCAATTCCCAGTCATTCAAAGTATATAAACCAGTTTTTCACTGCTCTTTTTTTGCAGTTACCATCAACTATAAAAATACAGAAATTATCAAATAAATTTAGTTTATTGCTCAATAAATACACTCAATAATATACTGCTCAGTAAATAGTTTTCATTAAAGAAAACAACATGACAACAGAATTATCCAGGTACCTAGAAGAATTAATTTGCTCCATGCCTGGGAACCCTGAAGCACTTTCTGAAATCTGTTCTTTTGCTATCTCCTTGGACACAACCCCAGGAACAACAGAAAAACCTCATGCCTGCTTAGGCAGTCACATCTTGCCCTACAGCAAAACAGAAGAGCATCTCACATTGAGAGAACCCTTCCCAATTTTACTACAGAAGTAGCAAGGTGTTCGATTTTCACTCCTATTTTAATCTAGATACAACTTCCCTCACTGTGTAGACATAACTGTAGTATCAGACACACTGTTGACTATTTCAAGGTGTCTACCCCAGACAGTAAGTAACTAAGGATTATGGTTGAAGTGTCCACAAGACTACAGCCTATGTAAGAACTGCATTTTAGCCTAAAATTTTAAGTAGGCTCCAGTAGTCTGATACTATGGAAGGGAAATATTTCAGGTAACCTGAGAGGGTCAAGTCCCACAACAGGATTGCACTCAGATGTGAAGCTGAGCTGTTTATTTTAAACAGCCTTGCTGACATTTGTATGCTCTGCAGAGCAAGGAGGCAGAGAAGACTTCAAGTCAAACCAGGTACTCCGCTACTTAGTGGTATGTCCCAGGATTACAAGGAGGGTTGAATATTTGCATCCTTTCTTTTGGAGACCTGGTCAACAAATACAAAGAAGCAAATACAAACCAACCATTCGAGTAAGCACTGCTATGTCACAAAGACAAAACCTATTGTGCTTTGAATTTCCTTGCCCTAAGATCTTTGGTGGCAACACTTCGTCAGCAAGTAGGCTTCTATTGATGCAATCCTCTTCCCCCTGGCAAAATAAAATCAGTATTGGGGAACATGTTTCTTGATACTAAAACATGTTCAGAGAGAGTTTTTTCAGGTTCTCACTGAAAGTCTTGCTTGGCTTTATGGCTTGTCACAGCTGACATGATTCTTAATCAGAGCTCCTTTAAAAACACAGCGAATAGATAATAATATCTGGAAAACTAGGACATTAAAACTTTGATTCACATAGCACGTTGCTCTAGTCTTATCATACATTATGCATAGCCATACTATATTTTGAAAGAAACTGCTGTGACGTGTTTTCAGTGGGAGATAGATGCATGACTACAGAGTCTACAGCATATCAAAATCCAGGATTCTGATCTCTGGAAGATGTTCAGATAATTAGGCAAAACTGCAATACAGGAATATTTTGCCCCAAACCAGAAATATTTTGGATTGATAATGAAACACTTGGATTCTATATTACCAAGGAGGTATCTCACGGGAGTTATAGTTTAGGTGCCTCAGCATCCCAGTGTCAAGGATATTTAGTTTTCCTAAAACACCAGTTTGCCACATGAAGACTATGTTACCTGACATATTCAAACTCCAGTTGGTATACAATAAAGACCCATAGCTGCCTGCTCTTATGTTAGTTTTGCCTTTTAAAGCAATGGTAATTATTGACAAATTGTTATTGACTCTGATCTCTAACTGTTATGTTGATAAATTTTCATTTTTATCATTTACTTGATAGTGCCAACATCATATCCCCACTTTAATGATGTGACTAACTTTAAAGATTCCTAAATTCATTACTACAGTACATATCAAGGTTAAAAGAGGGAGAATTCCCTTATCAGTATGAAGGGCTCGTACATTTTGCAACAATCCTAGATGAAATTACCCTTTTGTCTTTCAATAAGCAGAAATCTCCTGCAGTGGCAAATGTTCATAATGCACTGTTTCATCTTGGCAATCATCTGAAAAGCATCTAATTTAATTAAAGCTTTAGGACAAAGTGATCTCTCCTTTAACAATTAAATATTTATGTTAACACACATATCACTTAATTGGCATAATGTATCAAAGGGTATTAATTGATTGTACAGTGTGTAAGGACTGAACAAAAAAGTATAGCACATGTATAAAACTCTTTTCTGTACTAAACACAAAATAAAAAATTGCAAGGCAGAGACAGGGCATCAAAGATGCAATAATAAGCAAGAATTAAGACAACGGAAATTTTAATGATCATTAGCTCTATGCTACCACTATGATAACTGCTGGCAGTACAAGCTGTATGACAAGTCACCAGAAATGTTGTGTTCACAGAAGCCACGTTAACTAATGCTGGAATTGAGAGAAAGAACAGGAGCAGAGATTAGAGAGATCCTAGACTCAACAGTAGGTCTGTGTATTCTTGGTCATTAATCACCACTGCACACTTGATGCCAGAGCTGTGCCAAAGAAGGTGTAAGTGGCATAATACTATCTATGTCAACATGAACCATATAATGAAACAATATCTACAGCCCACAATATATCGACAAAGATCAAAAGAATGTATCATTTTTTATTCAATTATCTGGCAGGGAGAGACAGAATTTAAATATGTGAAAGGCACACTAATTGGAAACGTCCTTTTCAGGCTTTTTCCTGCCTTTTTCCTAGGGAATTAGAACATATCTGTGAAGGGGAGGAGGTGAGAATTTGTCTGAATAGTTGCTAAAATTAACTTAAATGTGCAGTTACAGGCCATCTCTTCAGCTAACAAGCACTTACTGATACCATTTTATTTAGTAAGAAGCTGACTTCTACACTAACAAGCAGCTCAATGGGGAACATTCAAGCAACTTCATGGGGGAAAAATCAGAAATTAACCTCTTGTATACTACTTTTTGAGCTCTTACAGACTTTACTGTTAAAGCCACATTTTTTTATTTCTCTATCAAAGGTCAGAAAATAAAACCAAAAATGAACAGGCATAGACATTCAGTACCAATTCAAGGGACTAGTTCTGGTGTAGATATGTGTGATTACCATGTTATACAGCCATTTGGAAGTGTAAAAGATGCTCATCGAAGCCGCAAATATTAGGAAATAAAGCCTGTTTAAGCTATCACGTTAACACGTTAAGTTGGCATGAACAGATGCTGCTACCAGATGTAGTCCTGTTAATGTTGCCGCCTTTGTGGGTTTAACCCAGGCTGGTTTCTTCCAGAAACATGGGTGGCAACATCAGAGAGAACACAGGCAAGAGAAGAAAGCAGTGGGGTGGAAGGAGGACAGGATCTCTTCTTTCAGCAGTAGTACAAGTTTGAAGAGCTTGATCTTATCTCCACCCTCTTTCCTAAAAGCAGAAAAGGATACAAGAGGGAGAGAAGATTGCAACCGCAAACCAGAAGGATTCTTTACATCCCAGAACTAGCCGGGAAGACGGTCTGTCAACTCTCCCCAGCATTTATTTTAAAAAATTATGTCAATATCTAGTCTTTACCTCAAATTTCATGGAGTTTGGAAAAGCTTGCTCCTTATACATATCCTTATCACTACTACACTTACAAGCACTTGTATAGGAATAGCTGCTTATGCTTTCCAACAGTTCTGTGCACATTTGTTTGGCTATTTGCAATGAACTTTCTCACCATGATTTCCTGCAAAATAGATTACATGCTATTCATCAGTTTTCTAGGGCTATGTTTTACAGTTAAGAGCAACATTTAATTCCCTGAGGGCCTTTAGAAACAAAAGGAAGTAGACGTTAAAGAATTATTTGGGACATTTCAATCTAAGGAGGGCCGAGTGGTTGATGAAGGTTTTCTTTAGAAGTGTAACATGAAATGGCTGTACTAGATCACAGCATACAGCCCAGTACTCTACCTTTGACAACAGCTAACAACAGACACTTATGGTGAAAAAAGTGTAAGAATCAGTCAAGTAAAGAAAGAGTAGTAGCAATCATTGTTTGGGACTTTCTGAGCCTGGACTGTTTTGTCCCTAATTAGTCTTGAGAGATCACTTTAAAATATATATTTCAAATTTATATTGAAATCATACATACTTTCAGCATCTAAAATAGTGTAGAAAGAAAAGTATTTCCTTATGTTTTAAGAATTCTCTAACGGTTTTTGATGACTTCTTTTTCCTACATTGTGAGAAACACTGCACCCTTCTTTTTGTTTAACATTACCATTTTATATTTAACCATATCCCATCTCAGTAGTCTCTTTTCAAAGCTGAAAAGCTAGGGAATAAAATAATAGATGATATTCAGTGTTGATAAATAAAAAGGAATATGTATGGAGAAGAAAAAGCCTTCTTACTATTAAAATACACTGCTAGTTCTGAATTAGCTATTATTGTTGAGGAAGCAGATCTCAGAATCATTGTGGACAGTTTTATGAAAACATCCAGTCAGCTGCAGTGGTGGTCAAAGAGGCAAATATAACATTATTGATAATCAGTAAAGGAACAGAAAACAAACCATAACAAAAGATAATAAACAAATAATAACAACTAATAATTAGTATTAGCATAGTTGAACATTATAGGTTGTTTTGTTGTTATTATTATTATGCTACTGTGCAAAACTAGCATGGATCCATACCTTTACTGATGCATACAGTTCTGCTCCACACTCTGTGAGAAAGAATAGAGTAAGACACAGCAACGTATGTATTATACACTACACCGTACAGAGATCTCAACAAGACTGAGCCAACACAAATTGAATGAGGTTTAACAAGGATAATTGTAACATCCTGCACCTGGGATGGAATAATCCCAAGCAGCAGTGCAGGCTAAGGACTGATTGGATCAGGTGTGCATCCTTGCAGCAATGAAACCAGCCTGGGGCTTTGCACCAGCCAAAGTAAAACCAAGAGATGAAACATTGTCACTGTTTCATTTGGTATTTGTAAGGTCACGTTCGGAATAATGTGTCCAGTTTTGTACCCCCACTTCAAAAGAGACATTGAAATACTGGAGAGGGTCCAATGAAGGGCCACCAAGCTGACCAGAGGGTTGAAGGCTTTGATGCATGTTGAAAGGTCAAAGGAATTCAGTTTGTTCAACCTAGAGAAAGGGCAGAGGGGAGCCTAATCACATTCTTTCAATACTGAAAAGGTAGTTATAGAGAAGATGGAGATACTCTTTTCACAAAGACACAGTGACAGGACAAGAAGCGATGGGTATCAGTTGCTTCAAAAAGAAATTTCATCAGTCTATATGAAAAGGTTCTTCACTGTGCAAACAACCAAACATTAGAAGAGGTTGTCCAGGCAAGTGGTGGAATCTCCCTTGCTGGAAGTAATTCAGGACTTGTCTTGTTGGGCTAAAGGGTAACCTAATTCAAACCCCTGCTTTCAGCTGTAAGTGGGCTCTGATGGTCCCCAGAGGTACCTTCCAATCTAGGCTTTTCCCTGCTTCTACATGGGAGGACAGCAGGCACAATGAAATTTCTGAAACAGCTTCCATAGCGGGCAAGAAGCAGCAGACCAGCACTATTTAACAATGAAAAAGAAATGACAGAGGACAGAAAAGGGGAAGCCAGAGGTTTACAGCATCATGAAAGACCCAGGAAAGTTAAATATGGAACAGATATTCAATCTTTTTCACAATACAGGAAGGAGGGGATATAAAATGGCATTTTCAAAAGGAAGACTTAAAAGAAACCAAAGTACTTTTACCAACAAAACATATCTGACCTATGAAATTTACTGACTTGTATTTTCTGGGTATCAAAAGAATAAAGGGAATCAAAAGGACATGCTGAAATGAGTCCATCAAGGGCTGCTAATAGAAGAGATGCAGAATCAAATTCTGGACAGGAAGTCACCAAGCACCAAGATGACTTAACACTGGAGACTATACCACGGCAAGGATCACAGTATGTACTCATGCTTTTTCTAAAGGATTTTCCATATTTGGAAAACTAGAGTTCATGGGAGAATAAGAATTTTTACCAAAAAAAATCTCAGCAAAAATAAATTCTGATGTCTTTACTGCCATGTTCGAGTCAGGAAAACATTCACCAGCTCAGTGGCTCATCACTTTTTTTTTTTAAGATTTCCACCAAAAAGCTTAATTCTTTTCCTGAGGACAAAATTAAATCCTGCAAAATACACCAAATTCCTAAGCTTTTGGATAGCTGACTACATAACAACAAATATTTGGCCTATTTTTCTTTTTTAACTGATGCTGGGAGCACTGAGATGGAAGAAGGATCATGCATATGATTATAGCAACAGTGGGAATTCTCCTGGCTTTACAAATGAGAACTGTGGCTTACCACAGGGAAGCCACAGAACGCCTTAAGGCCCCAACTGTAGCAGCCTGTCTAAACCTGCTGTGCAGCAGGATTTGTTTCTTAAAATTCACAATTTACATCTTTTTGCCAGAAGGGAGGTTGCACATTTTCCTATTAAAAAAAAAAA
>VZTL01077625.1:8019-21977 GCA_013400535.1 Scopus umbretta | reverse complement strand
CGGTGGCGGCGGCGTGACGGTTGGGCGGAAACGGTCGCGTCCGCCTCTCGCTCCGCGGCGGGCTGAGGGCCCGGCTTTCCTCGCCCCGGGCTGAGGCGGAGCGGGGGAAGCTCGGGCTGCCGGGAGCCTCCGGAGGAGGGCGGGGGGGAGCGTGTTTCAGGCGAGCCTGCCCCGGTCCGCCCCGCTGGCGGTGTGCCGCTCTGCCCCCGGGGCTCTCCCGGGGCCGCCCGGGCCCGCTTCCCGCGGTTGCCTCTGCCTCAGGGAGCCTCTTCGGCGGGGGTAGGCGTCAGGGTGCGAGAGGGCGGCCGCTGCCGGCCGGGCTCGGGTGCCGCTGCCCCCGCGGCTCTGCTGCTCTGCGTGGGGTGGAGCGGCTTTTTTTTTCCTTCGGCCCGGCTTGTAGCGGGAAGGGTTGGTTTGGCTCGAAGCGTCCGGACGAAGCCGTGCTAGGAGGGCAGGCTGCCGCCTCAGAAAGTTTGAAGAGGAGGAGGAGGAGGAGGAAGAGGAGGAGGAGGTGGTCTTCCGAGCGCAGCGATGTAGCCCTGCGCGTAGAACGGCGGCTGGCGGAAGGCAGTTCAGCTCCTCAGGGGTCCGATTCCAGAGCATGGGCTAAAAACTATGTCCCTCTCTCGCGTCGAAAATCCGTGTTTTCTGCTGTTTCTCTTTGTCTTCCAAGCAATATTTATCCTGATACTCTACCGAGGTGGACCTTCAAATGTGTTTCGTGGGTTTTTAGACTCGCGTCAGGTTCTGGATTACTCAAAAACTCACGATGTGTACACAAACCTCAGCTTGTTTACCCAAGCTCCTAATGAAGAAGCTATGCCGTACTGCTCGGTGCAGTCGCCGATATTTGGTAGGTATAAACCGGGGATGTTTGAAATAGCTGCTTTGTATGTGATAACGCTGAAGGCTTTGTAAATGTAAGTTGTATATTTGTCAAACTTTCCCACTTTAAAGGTGGTATACTGATGTAGTACTGACCCTGACAAAACTTTCTTGTGTTAATAACTCATTTTTGTTGGTTATATAACAAAAAGTATTTTACTGATCCAGAAACTTCCAGTATTAAGGATTTGGCTACGTGGAGATTGTAGAACAAGAGTGAAAACAGTGCATGGTGTTAACACCGAGTTAGTAACACTTTTTTTTCCTTGGCGGTCCTGTGTAAAATGTGCCAACAATTGTACTTTGCTAACTGCATAGTTTTGACCTCTGACTCACTGTAAGTCCTGGGTTCTTTGTCGCAGGCTTATATCAAGCCTGTAGCTCAATATAAATTGATTAAGTTAGCTTTAAATATCGTTTGTATGAGAGTGTAGCTTGGCATCTTGCTCTTCATGGTGATCTTTTTGGCCTATGATTGTTATGCGTCCTTTAGATGTAGAAACATCTCCCTCAGACTGAAAAGTCTGGTCGCAGGTTAACTTGTATTTACGCTAGGTCCAAATTAGAGCTGATCCTAGAGGCAGCGTTCATCCAGCTACTGCACTGCTAAAACAGTTGAGAAACTTTTAAGTAAATACAAAGTCAAACCCATAAAACAAGTTTGTTGGTAGTAAAGTGGTGCATTTCTCTGGTAATAGTGAATCAGTTCCACTCAGCCAGCTGAGGATGGATGAGTTCTGGAAGCATGCGCTTACGGTTGGTTTGGGGATGCCTGCTTCTTATAGTACTGCGTAGTAAGTGACCCTTGCCTGGTTTTCTGTACTACATGGGTTTCTGCATATATAACTTGCATATACCTAGTCTGGGAGCACTACTTAGTAGTTGCCCTGCTGTTCTAGGAAAGCTGATCACCACACATGGAGCACAGTTAAGAGCAACTAGCTGGCCTTGGTTCACAGGTGGAAGGATTGTTGAAAGCTAGTGCTGTGATTACTCTTGTGTCAAGTTGCTTACTGAGGTTAGAGAACTCTGCTGGGACACTTTGGATGAGTCTTTTTAGGCTGCAGTCTTTGTAATGATGCTTGTTCTTTTGGGAAGTTTTCTTCCTTCCTCTGTTCCTGAAGTTAAATGAAATACGTGTAGTATGTATGGTGAAATTGTGTCATAACGTTTGGGTATATGCTTCAGCGTTTCCCTTGGAAAAAGCTCTACTAAGTAAATACTGAAATACTAATAGTACAGAGCCTTTTTGCACAGGCGCCAGTTGTAGTGGTCTTAGTACAGTCTCTGTTCATCACTAGCCACAGCCCATCGAACTGAAGCTTTTGGGAAGCTACGATTCTGTTTCCAACTTAATTGCTTTATTTGAAAAAGCACAGCAGAAATGTGCCTGCACCCTGCTTGTCACCACTACTGATGAGAATCCACTGTCCTGAAAAGAGTAAAACGAGAAAGCTTTGGTCTCAAAAAAAACCCCCAAAAACCCCCCAAAAAACAAAAAAAACCCCCAAATAAACGTAGGTGCAGTTCTGTGCAGCTTGCCTGCAAACTCAGAAAAGCAAGAGTAGTGATGTATATGGAGGTGACAGACACAGAGTAAAATTAGACTAATCAATGCTCCTAGAGCTGCGAAATCTTTTTAAGACCTCTTCTGCCCATTCCTGAGAGTGCTGAGAACAGAGGGGATTGGCCTCCATGTGGTACTTCAGAACTAAAATGAAAACACAATGTTAGTTACAGACAGAAACACAGTACAGGTGGCTGGGAGAAAAAAAAAACACACCCCACATGGCAGAGTAATTGTGGAAGTTTTGCTGCATAAAAACTTAGAGTTGAGCATATGAAGCGTTGTTGCTGTGAAACAAATGATTTGGAGCATCAATAGAGATTCAGCTGAAGAAAAATGAGTGCTCTGCTACAACTTAACTTGGTGATATTTCCCTTTAAATATAAGACGTAAATTATCTGTTCTGGTATTCCTATATGCCAGCCTTTTCTGGGTGTTTTTGGTTTGGTTCCCCCCCTGAGAAATGCATGCCACTCTGCAAGGTACTTGCCCTTTGTTTTGTATGTAATGGGCACATATGAATAGATGGATACATACTTTATAAATGTCTTGATTGGTTGTTACCATCTTCTCTCATGGGACTGATCTCTCTTGGAAGCGTTATGTCAGAGAGAATGATGCCTTTTAATATTAATTTCATAAACTCCATTAAATGAGATTGCGAATCAATTCTTGAGGACTCTAGTCTCCAATTCAGAGCTGGTAATAAGTCACTGTGTCCACTCCAAAGTGTGTTAAAGTAACTGGAAGAATGCCAAATGGCTTGAATGGTTTCTGCATCAGGGCTTTTATGAAGTGCAGCACTTTTTCCACTTATGTGTATAGTAGATCATTTCAGTAACTGTTTAAATATAAGATCATCTGTCTTTTTCCTACCTCCTGAATCTACAGCATCTCGGTTCTTCCAGGGCTGTGGTGTAAGAATTGAAGTATAATTGCTAAACATCTCTGCCTTGGAGGAATTGGGCTCTTGCTGACTAATGTTACTTTTTTAGTGCTTAGAATGTCCATTGAACCTTTTGTGACTGACAACTTAAAAAACATTGTACTAGATATTCAGTGTCTTCATTAATATTGTGAATAAATTACTCAGGTTCCCTTAAAGTTTCTACATGAAGAACCAGTTGTCTGTTTCCTCCTCCTTTGTTTTTGGAAACAGCAAAGTGTTTATATACTAGAGTTGTACTTACTCAAACTTAACAAAGTAGCATTTTAAATCAAAATCTTTCTCACATGGCTCAGCAAGATGTGTTGTTTGTTTCAGTTCATCTTTTCCTCCTACCAGGAAGAAGCTTGATGCTAGAAGACTCAGGTTTTTATTTTTGGTTAAAGAGGTACCTTACTTGGTTTGTGCTGAACGAGTTGGTTTGGCCCTTGAGGACTTTAATGGCTAAACGTTCTGTCTGTAACTCTGCTGTTTTAAGTATGCTCGTGATGTGGAAGAATGTTTTTTCCAAACCCTTCTTATAGTTGTTACTCCCTTTTACTCCCATCTGTCATAACCTTTTTGTGAGTGTGCCCATCCGTTGTGGTCATGAGTAGCATTTCCTAATGCATGCTTTTCTACTAGAGTTTCTTCTCTTGGATTTAAAGAGAAGTAAAAAGATGGTAATGCTGAGATTTATTTGGAGCTACAGTTGAGGCAGCCTTGTTTTCTGTCATTAGAAACTTGTGCTTAAATTAAGGCTGTTGGTCTGCATTTTTTTTCCTTTCATTCAAACAGTGGTAGAATTATACAAATATGATGCTGTTTAATGTAGTGCGTGGTGCTGCACTTTCTCAGTGAGGTATTCATCGATGCTACTGTTCCTGTTTGTTTAGCTTCTGTAAGTTCTGCTTATTCTGGTTGAACTCAGTAATTATAGCTGCTAACTCTAAATGTGTAGCAAGGAGTTTAGAAGTCATGCAGTTTCTTTCCTAAGATGGGATGGATCTGGTCAAAACCAATAGATCCCCCTGATAATTAAATGTGTTGCCTAGAAAGTAAAGCAAGCAGAGAGTATGCTGTCACTGGCACCAGCTAATACAGACAGGGAATTGTGAGTTTTAACTCTCCATGGTAAAGTTTCATGTTCATTAAGCGCCCTCCATGTGATGGTATGGGCACAGAAAGAGCTTAGGAACCAGGCTACAGAGAAATTGCTTGGAGGCTTCAGGGTGCTGATTCTGTACCCAATTCTGTCCGAACTGGGATCCTATGCTTTCTAGCGTCTCTAAGGTGGGCTTTTCCTCCTTTCCAAAGCCGTGCTTTTTCCTATCTGGTCCAGCCTGCAACTGCCCTGTTCCCATCTGGGATGTAATTGGATTACAGTGCGTTAGCCTTTTGTTAGTTTGGCAGGAAGGGGACCTGAGAGCCAGAATTTAGTGTGTAGCCAAGGAGCGTAGGGCAGCCGGAGGTTTTGGAGATATAAGTCACAAACTAACTTCTTTTTTCCGTGTTCCTTGGCATATACTAGATTGAGTTTCTGAGCTGAGTTGTTTGAGGTAATGGAGCCAGGCAGCTCAGGAGAATGTGGCATCTTGAAAAATCTGAAAAATGCAGATATTCCCTCATGAATCGTATGCTTGGGTGTGGAAGGAGACAACAGGAGTGAAACTATTACATATCATCTTACTCATACCCTTATGTCCAAATTTAGATTGGATTTTTTGGAATTTAAGGATTACCACTAAGATTCTTGCTCTGCAATACAAAGAGCCACGATTATATTATAGAAAACAAAACCCTGCCTTTGTGGGAGAACAAAAGGGATTAATTCCCTTTCTTACATTTTCCATGGAGCAATGATCTGGAGTTGAAATCCAATTTGAATATAACATTTCTTTAGCAAGCTCCAGCTGTCATCAAATCAGTGGTTAATGATGCTGTAGTTAAAAGATCTGATAATCGGGGAGTTCATAAATCTAAAAAGCAGCATAAATTACAGGTTAAAAACAATGTTGGACTGAAATGTGATCGTCTTAAAGGCAGAACAGGAAACTGTCTGCATAGAAGTAGGTAGTAACATCATAAAATCTTAACAATAAATGTGACTTAGATTCATGGGCCCACAGCACATTTCTCTGAAGAACTACTCTTCTGTTTCAGGTACGAAGGTGTATGGCAATGTACTCCAGTTTCCTACTGAGGGTAACACAGTCAAAATAAAATCCCCCCTGTGTTTTAGATACTTAGGGAGGGATTGAAAAGTGATACTTAAAGAGTCAGCTATTGCAAGATCTTGCTGACAAGCAAAATTCAGGTTTTCCTTTTCAAAAACAAACAAAAAAACAACCAGCAAAAGGCAACAAACCATGAAGTGGGACTCCCAGTGGCTAGACTTTTTTGACGGTGTGAAGAATGGGATCAGTGGCTGTTCAGACCAGCCTTCAGGAAATGCCATTATGTGTGTTCCTCGAGGAGGAAAAGGAGGCACTTGCCGAGTATAGGTTTGCCCATCGGAAATGTGCAGTATACTAACTTCCACATACTAGCAAAATGTCCAAAAATGGACAGCTTCAACCTTACGCCGAATTTTGTCCCCGAGTCTTGATAGCGCTCAAAAAACCCCAGACGAAACAGTGGAGGGATGTTGCTTCCTTCTGTGTCAGTTAAACAGGATGTGGGTGAACACAGGCTCAATTTTTTTCTTTAGAATTGTAGCAGAGACTTGAACGTAGGATGGGCTGGAAGAAGTATCATGTGGACTCCCCTGCTTAAATACGTCATTAGACTTAGGACACACCCATACCTTTCCCTGCTCAGATGAAACCTACTGAACACCAGGCCTGAATATTTGCTCTTTCTCTCTCAGGCTTCACTATCAGAAGTTTTTTGAGAGAATAATTTATTTTGGTGGTTTAAGAGGGAGCCTGACTTACAAGATACTGAAAGCTTGCTTTAAGACAGCCATAGGATTACCTATGAGCTTGGAAGGAAAAGAAAAACTTACTTATAGCTCTTCAAAAAACAAAACCAAAACAAAAACCAACAACTTGCCTCACAGGCTTCTGGTGCAAAAAAATATTTTGTCTTTGAGTAGCATGGCCTGCAGAGAATTGTCGGTCCTACTTAAAGCTGTCATTTGAAATTGTCACCTTTGAATGGTGATTTAGGTAAAGGTTTTTTCCTCGTTCATTTAAGTAATAGATTTTAATCTTGTTCTGCTTTTGTGCTTTATTTCCTTAGAAGTTGATAGTGGTTAGAAACCATTAAGACGCACTGATTTGTGTATAAATATAACTCTTCTGCTAGTTCTGGAGCCTTTTCTCACTATCCATAAGGATAGGCATTTGAATAATTGTGGAATTTGTTTGTTCATATTGTTGCAATACGGGACTTGGGTTAAAATGGCGATCGACACTTCATATTGATTCTTGTGACTTGTCAAGCTTTTTCCATCAGAAGAATAGAAAAGTTCAGATAAAAATGCAGATTTTTTTTTTTTAATTAGGTAAAAACTTTTAAACATACTGGATATGTTTTGCATTTAAAATCAAGGTGCTGAGTAGAGGAACTATCATACGTGGTTTCTTTTGCTACCCTGTGCCTGTTGCTGAAAATATGTAACATTTCTCTTCTTCCCTCCCAGTTCTGTCATCTGCTTCTCCCAAAATTTTGAAGTACTGTCTGTTTATCACTGTGCATCACGTGTCCTTGTGGCATGTGATTATAACATCAAATTGAACTTGAAAGTTTTTTTACGATAAAGCTAAAATTTCCTAAAGCGTTTGTATTCATCCAGGCTTTAAACTATTCTCCCCCAACCTGTTGAATATCCTTTTGGACATCTTTGTCCTTGAATCTCCTCTGGAAGAGGCTTAGAGACTTTCTCCATATGGGTAGCAAAAGCAGATATGTCTGTTCATCTTGACTCATTTTCAGCACTGTTCTTACAGTGAATACATTTATTGAAGGATCCCATCTAAGCAACGCGAGACAGAAGGTTTGCTTGTGTAATACGGGGCTGATACCAGGAAAAAGCAAGCTGTGCAAGAGCCCGGTAAGGCTTGCTGGCTGTGCTGGGACTCGGGATGCCTCTCTGGCAGGTCGCCTGCCAGCCTGGTGCTAAGCCCAGCACCCCTCCGTGTGCAGCCTCGTGGGGAGGTGACCAGCAGGCAGTGGTGGGATTCATCATGTGGACACATCTGCTTGGCGTTGTTAACTGTTTTGTGCTGGGGGGTAGGGCTGGTATCTTAAGTAGTAAACGTGTGTAGCTAATCTGATAGGGTGGAATGAAGGTTGAGAAACATCACTGATCTTACTCCCCCCCTCCCCCTTTTTCTCTCTCTTTACAGTTGGTCCGTTAACCATCAACTTCAGGGTGCTCCCTAGTGAGAGAACGATCATCAAAAAAAATCCTTTCGTTCAGTCTGGTGGCCGCTACAGACCACCTCACTGCTTGGCCCGCTACAAATCAGCCATCCTTGTAGCCTACAGGAACCAGGAGAAGTACCTTCACCATCTTCTCTACTATATTCATCCTTTCTTGCAGCGCCAGCAGCTCAGTTACAGTATCTACCTGATTCAGCAGGTAAACCTAAATCAGATGTGCCTGGTAGGGTAGCTGAGCTTCCCAGTTAAGGGTTAGGTTCTGATCAAGAAATGTGCATCTTCTAACGTGGAAATACGGGTTTATGCCTGGGTTTAGAGCAGGTCAATTTACATGCTGTCCCATCTCCATGGCTGCTGATGATTGAAATGTCATACCACTTGTCAAGATCATCGTTCTTCATTAGTTCTTTTTTTTTCTTTCTAGAGGGATAAACTTGTCATTAAGTGGTAACTTGTATTTTCAGCTGTTTGACAGTTGAATGGGGTTTGTCTGTAGCTTGTCAGTGTGGCTACTGAGCAAAACCGTTGAGACTTAATGCTAAAGTAAAGTTGGATATTTTTGGTCTGTATCAGATAAAAACATCTGGCTTGACCCTGCTGTGGGGCAGCCTATGCAGGTCAAACAGCCATTTTTAACTAACATGGGCAGGTGTTGTAAAAGATCAGTGGTGAGAGCAAGTTTTGCATTCATTAATTAAAACTGATAGTTGATGGGGAGGGAGAAGGCGGCTTTTTGTTTGACCAAGGTCTCTTTTGCTCATTTAAAAAGCAGGAGTCAGGACAAAAGTGTCGATGTGCAGATGTATACCTGAGGATTGACTTACTGGTCTCTTAAAGGTCAGCCTTCTTCAGGTGCCCACGGTATATAGCCCCTGACACAGCAAAGCTTACAATTGCTGAGAATATTGTGAAGAGAATGGGTGAAATTTTCAGAGTCCGGGGCATGAAATTTGCAGCCAGAATTGCTTCATTCCAGTGTCCTTGAATTGAATAAGGCTTTTTTACTAACATAAATTTTAATTGAGTTATCATCTTTGTTGTTTTGGTGAATAAATGTATGTTTTCTTTTGCAGGTGGGGAATGGTACATTTAACCGAGCAAAGCTGCTTAATGTTGGTGTCCGGGAAGCTCTGAAGGATGAAGACTGGGACTGCCTTCTCCTGCATGATGTCGACCTAGTGCCTGAGAATGATTATAATCTGTATGTTTGTGATGAATACTATCCCAAGCATATGGCTAGTGCCATGGATAAGTTTCAGTACACGTAAGTGCCTCCATTAGCTTTGGATGTATGTATTCTAATCGGTTCACTTTCTGTGTAGAAGGTATGAATGGGGACACTGAAATACACAACCTTGAAGAGGTTTTCTGTTTGTTAGTTTTGCAGTAGTGACTTCCCTAGAAAAGGGTATTCTTGACCGAAGCATGCAGTCTTGAACAGTGCCTTGCCTGCAGTTCCCTGTTCCACTGTTAGCTCAGTTTGGCAAATGACTGGCAGACTTCCATTTGCCTTTCCTTCCAGAATAAAAGTATAGGGGGGGAATTACTGGATCATGTGGAAGATGTGCGATAGGAAGCAGGTATTTTGAGCTGACCCAAGATGTGAATTTCAACCAGCTTTACTTTGGTCTGCTGGGGAAGAGGGTGGGAATGCAGTAGGAATTACACGGGGTTTGGTATTTTGGGTTTTGGCTTTGTAATGACAGTGTCTGTAAAGTATGTGATTAATATATGTGTGACTTGGATCATGTTGTTAGTCTGTGGAGGACTGGTATTAGCCTCCAGTATTGATGCTTTTTTTTCTTCTTTCAATTTCTCTTTTAGTCTGCCATATAAGTCCTTTTTTGGGGGTGTATCTGCTCTGACTCCAGAACATTACATGAAGATGAATGGGTTTCCAAACACATACTGGGGCAGCGGTGGTGAAAACGATGACATTGCTACAAGGTACGAAATGCATAGGACAGGTTTAAAATAGAACCCAGCTGGCTAGTGAAACGCATAGCATTAACCTAAGAAAAAAAGAACAATGTTGCTCCTTAATGTGCTTGCAGTATCATTATAATCCAAAACGTTGTTGGCATTGGGAATGGTTAATGTCAGAAGATGCTCAGAATTTATGAATCCAGGCATTGTGTTCTGGGAGGGCAAAGCTTTCCTCAGACTCTGGAGGGCCGAATGTTACTTCACATCCTTGTGCCTTCGGTCGCTCTGGAGTGCGTCCAAGGGGTTATAACCACCAGTAGTTGGCAGTTGACTCCACTGACAAGAACAGTCCCAAGGGAAGGAAGGAATCTGCAAGCTTGACAAGTAAGAAAACCAAGAAGGTACTTCTTGTTTCTGAGACAGTTGGGAATTTAAGTTACGTTAAGTGCATCTGGGTTGCTCCAAGCATTACCCAATCACCAATACTTGGAATTAAGGAACCCAAGGAATTCTGTCTTCAGCGCTGGGTGATGGAGAAGCCTGTGGACTATCATGAGTCAGTGACAGCAAGATCTGATGGGTTTTTTTCTTGTACTTCAGTTGCCATGGCAGCGGCATGCTATAGAAGTGAACACAATGAGTTTAGTTCCAGGTGCGCTGCTTAATGCGATTTCTTCAAGTACAAAATCATGGCTGTAGCTTCTTTATTCAGCTTTGTAGCTGCGCTGTGCACCTTCATCATCCTGCGCTGAGGAAAGCTCATGGGGAGTTTATAAAACTAAACTGACAATAAAGGCCTTGTGTGGTTTTTTTTTTTTGGTCTTGCAGAGTGTGACAAGTTATGTGTTTCGGTGGAATGTTCTGTTCCAGAACTGTAGGAGTTTTTACAAAGCAGTATTCTTCTGGGAATTGAAAGTCAGATTTTGTAATGTAGAATTCCTCCTTCTCCTTTCAGAGAAAGCCAACTGTAAAAGGGTGTATGATTGTTTAGAGATTCAGCATTTACTAAAGGAATGGAGTGCTAGGAAAATAAATCTTTAAATCAAACACCGCAATACTGGGTCTATTCAGCTTAGGCACCTAATGTGGTTTTCAGTACAGGTGGTAGAGTCACGCCAGCTACGCATAGAAGTGCGCTTCTGTACAGAAATCTCTTGAGGCAAGTAGGTTATGTAGATCCCAAAATAGTCCTTTCTTGAAGGGAAGTAAATCATGTGTTGTTTCTCTGAAAAATTACCCTAATGATTAGCAGTGTTCTGGCCCACAGGCACATGGAAGCCACGGACAGGGCCTGTTAATGACTTACTCGCATACTGAAGTCTCAACCTGCAGAAGTTAGGAATGAGCTGGCTGTTTTTGAACAGCCAGCTTGATGCACCTACTGGGATTTGGATTTTAGGAAGTGCTCAAGCACATTTTACCATGTAGCAACAAAATTAATCAGCATTTGAAATNAATAATAACAACAGAATATACAAAACAAGTGACACAAGTGATACACAATGCAGTTGCTCACCACCCGATGCCCAGCCTGCCCCCAAGCAGCAACCACTCCCTCCCCAGCCAACTCCCCCAGTTTATATACTGAGCTTGACATCAGGTGGTATGGAATAGCCCTGATGGCTAATTGGGATCAGCTGTCCTGCCTGCATTCCCTCCCAGCTTCTTGTGCACCTGGCAGAGCATGGGAAGCTGAAAAGTGTAAACAACTGAAACCAGGAGCTGAGCAGCTCATATTTGTTTGCCAGGTGCCTGCATTTACCACTAATCTTTTATGAAGCCAGTCTTCTAATCAGGCCATCTGAATGAATGGCACTTCTCAAAGAACAGAGAGAGGCTTAATCTGGATCTGAAACTCAGAACTGGCTTCCTTTCAGAAACTGCAAGTTTGGTGTGTTTTTGGTTTGTTTTTTTTTTTTTTAAAGCTTAGGTGATGGACCTCTAGGCAGTAAAAGTTCTGCTCTTACAAGGAAGTGAAAATAAAGCTCAACTGTCAGATTCGTGGGAATTGCTCTTCAGTGCTCTGTACGCTGCTGTTTGTTCCCTGCTTGCTGTAATCCTCTTTGTGCCCCGCTGAAGCGCACGGCAGCTGGGAGCTTTCTAGCCCAAGCCTGGTTAGAACCCATTAAAGATAATGCGACACCATGGTGTTAAACTCGCTCCCTTCAGTATCTGCATTTTGCTTTGATTGCGTTAACATTGAAAATCATCTCTGACTTAAAACTTCTCTATAACTGAGCCTAGAAACGGCATCTTTATGCCTAAGCAAACATTTTGTTTGTTGTTTTAAAGGATTTGGTTGGCAGGAATGAAAATAGTCCGGACATCGCCTCACCTTGGACGCTACAAAGTGATGGACTACAATGAAGAGACAGAGACACAAGAGCCTTGGAGAAGGTAACTGGTCCAGAGGGGGGGCAGTTAGGAGGCTACTCTTTGCCTTGTGGCAGGTTGACTGTTACCATCATCTTCCTCAGAACAGGCAGTAAGTATACCTAATGCCACTGCTTGTTTTTCTGCTTTAATGTGGCTATTTAAAGAAGGCTCCCAGTCAGTTTCAACTGAATCATTCTGCTCCTGTTTCTGCATTTGAAGGGTTTCTCCTAGTTTCCTTTTTTTCCTGTTGTTAAAGACATGTGCTAGCTAGGAAGCTAACACCTATCGGAGTTAAGCATCAAATTATTCAGGNTGTGTGGTTTTTTTTTTTTGGTCTTGCAGAGTGTGACAAGTTATGTGTTTCGGTGGAATGTTCTGTTCCAGAACTGTAGGAGTTTTTACAAAGCAGTATTCTTCTGGGAATTGAAAGTCAGATTTTGTAATGTAGAATTCCTCCTTCTCCTTTCAGAGAAAGCCAACTGTAAAAGGGTGTATGATTGTTTAGAGATTCAGCATTTACTAAAGGAATGGAGTGCTAGGAAAATAAATCTTTAAATCAAACACCGCAATACTGGGTCTATTCAGCTTAGGCACCTAATGTGGTTTTCAGTACAGGTGGTAGAGTCACGCCAGCTACGCATAGAAGTGCGCTTCTGTACAGAAATCTCTTGAGGCAAGTAGGTTATGTAGATCCCAAAATAGTCCTTTCTTGAAGGGAAGTAAATCATGTGTTGTTTCTCTGAAAAATTACCCTAATGATTAGCAGTGTTCTGGCCCACAGGCACATGGAAGCCACGGACAGGGCCTGTTAATGACTTACTCGCATACTGAAGTCTCAACCTGCAGAAGTTAGGAATGAGCTGGCTGTTTTTGAACAGCCAGCTTGATGCACCTACTGGGATTTGGATTTTAGGAAGTGCTCAAGCACATTTTACCATGTAGCAACAAAATTAATCAGCATTTGAAATTGGACATTGAAATGTCAAAAAAAAAAAGTCCGATGTAAAGATTTTATTTTTTTTCTCTGATACTGCTTATTAAAACAGAGTTAGTGAAAAAACCTGCTGGCTGCTACTTAGAGTTGGCAGACTGCAGTACTCTCTAATATTAGTCCTAGCAAAACACCAGGATCTGCCTTTTATTAGAAGAAAACGCTACTCTTAATTGGAACCACTTATGTGTTAACATTATCAACTCCAGGAAAGTCTGCTGGGTTCTTTTTAACAGTAAGTGAATGTATTAACCGTTGCATATTACGGTTTTAGTTCAATCGTGCAATGCAAAAACTGTAACAGCAAAGCTAGTTTAGTGTTCTTGCTTTTTCTTGTCTTTTTGATTGAATGTGCAATAAGCTTATGTTGAGAAAACAAGAAACCTTGTCTAAAACTCAATCTGAAGTAATAGTTATGTCATACTGTCAATGAAGTGTTGTAATCATCTGATGGCTCTAGACTAACAAGTATTTTCAATTCTGTAGCCTCTTCCAGCTTTCTAACATTCCTGCTTCAGCGCAGCTTGCTGCTGTACCAGATCTCAATGGAAGGGAATCAAATATTGCAAACATGCCAGTTAGATAACCTCAGTTGAGCAAACATTCATTCGTACATTCACGGGAATTTTCTCTGCATGTAAGAGCTGCCCTGTGACAACGGAGGTCTGCTAGCCCTAGCGCTATTACAGGCACTTCTTACTGGTAAACTAACACACATGCCATCAGCAATGGGCTGCATGAAAGTCACCCAAAATGCTCTTTTTAGGAGCTCTGTTCTGGAATTCTGAGCCTTTTTTCCTTATCTAATGTTGTGGTTTGACCCTGATTGGCAACTAAGCACCACACAGCTGCTCGCTCACCCTCCCCCCCCCCCCCTGGAATAGGGGGGGGGATAAGGG
>VZTL01077617.1:2962-29401 GCA_013400535.1 Scopus umbretta | reverse complement strand
ATTAGAAATCGCTATGCTACCTTACTAAACATTGATTACGAATCACAGGCTACAACTGTTTTAACTATGTTTTCTTAACTGCGGTTTAATCAGACAAAAAAAAAAGAATACCTTGAGTGCCTTAGAATATGCTTATCAGCTGAGAATAATTCAGCTCTAGAGTCAAAGTTGCTAAGACATATGCTTCTAATTCTTTAATGTTCCTCTCCCTATTAATGCTAGAACAGCCTAAGTCAGATTTACAGGAGCCCAAAATTGCTTTAACTACTTTGCTAAACATTGTGCTTATTATAGACGAAACTAGAAGAAAGATTTATCACATTTTTAGAAACCATTTAAAAAGCTTCATTGATCTTCCTGCACTTTAACTTTCCAACACACTTGTTTTGAAGCACTACATTACAAGACGAATATAAATGTTCAAAAAAAAGTGCTTCTACCAAAAAATCAGGGGAAGAAAGAAACACACTTGTTTGACACTGGTTTATCGGTACCCTCCCTAATGCCCTCCATCTCTCAATATATAGCACCGAAAATAAAGTGTTATATATTTTTGTAGGCTAGGTTTGCCTATTCCCAAATGAGCTCAAGATTTGATGAATGATCTTGAGAAAGTTACTATGTGCTATAGTCTGTCCAGGTATGAGTAGGGACAACAATGATAATTTTGTATATACAGGATTTTTGACTCAGAACTGTTCACATATTTTACAACCATGCATTTATCTTGCTTTATAACTTCCTTGAAAGATTACAGATGTCTAGCTGCATACAAAAGTATAATAATATTTGTATTATTTTACATATGTGCAAATGCATGCATGTGCTATATGAATTATATATAATGTGTATAAATGTAGCTATATAGACAGAAAATATACAAACCCCCCTTGCCATGCAATAAGGTAACTGCATGGCTGTAAAACATTTGAAGATGTCTGAGTCAAAGACATTGTACTAGCACAAAGAAGAAAAATCCTGCCTAAAAAAACTGCTGAGCCTCTCACTGTTGCAAACAGGACAATGGGGAAAAAAGTCAGATGACTTAAAAAGCTGACACAAACATAGTCTGTGGGATTGACGAACATTGGAATCAAAATTGATTTTGCATTGTCTGAGTTTGGAATGACTGATGTTAAGGTCTTTCTGTTAGTGTGCAGAGGAGCTAAGACTTTTGGCAGATAGGGATAAACACAGAATATGACAGACAGTAAAATGCAGTAGAAAAAAAAACAGTTAAATTAGACATGACTTCTGATTTTCAGCCTGCACAGAGTCAATGCCTAGCTGGCTCAGCCCTACATTTCATGTCTAATCAGGATGATCAATTAAAAGATTTCTCATTGCTTAATGTGCAGGTATGCCCTAGATCAATGAGGCTTAGAAGTCCTGCAATCAGATGTCCTAAGCTTTTAACCTTTGATAATTGAGCTGTAAAAGGTGCTTCCTTCTCATTCTTCTCCTTGAAGCCTTCAGGAACATGTGTCAGTTTATTCTTTGCCTGTTAATTGTTTATTTGAATGTAAGAGAGTCTGACCCTACACTCCCTGACCTAAACAGCAGTATTTCCATTGAACTCATTGAATTTGACTGCACTGTTGCTGCTTGGGGGTCAGTCCTCTCTGAACCAATGTAAGCACATGGGTGTCATGTATGCTGGAAAAAAACAAACAGCTGGACAGGGATAAGCTGTTAGTATGAGAGTAGATCTGATGTTTTTCACCAGCCTGTGTAGCAATGTCTGTGACAAAGTAGAGAGAATTGAGCTACCTCTAAAGGAGGAATTAGGTGCAGTCCAGCTGCAATAGCTTCAGGTTGCATCCTGGCTAATTAATTTGCTCTGCAAAGTAAATGAGGGATCTAATCCATCTCTCCTACAGCTATAGCATGGCTTCAAATTATTTACTCCTTCAGATGCAAGGGAGTACAGCCTCTGGTCTAAAAACAGGCTACTGAGACAGAGTTGGGGCTGTGAATTTGCCAAATTTGTCTAACTCCCACTGGAGGTTTGTGGCTGAGCTAGAAATCAGGGGCAAAATAGTGCTCTATTGAGGTGACAGGAGCCTTATTCCTGTTCTTCAGGAATACCTTTAGGCTGGCTGAGGATCCTTGTTGTGGATTAAGAAATGGACCCCCTCCTCCTCAAATCACCTGTTTGTGTGCATAGGATCACCAAGCAGCATTTGTCCCTTTCTGTTTGGGCTGAGTTTTGAATTGATCTTGCTCATACTCTTTTCAGATATGAGAAGGATTTTCTGAGCAACATAGTGATGACTAGGGCTGTTAATGTTTTCCAATAGCTAGTCTCACAAACAATCAATTTAAGGTTAACTGAACTGATTATTAACTCTTTTTCCTTAAAGTGAGAGTGGAAGGGGTGTGTGAAGCTGAACAGGTGCCTGTACGTGCAAAAAGTAGTCCTAAGGGTGGAAAAGAGATTATCCTTCACTTTCTTCAAAGTCCTGTGGGATGTCAGCTTCTGTTCAGGAACTCCTGGGATTGTGTCATATCAGCAGTTCCTAGGGGCTGGCCTGAACTGGGGTGCAGATGCATCTGGGGAGGGACTAAGTGCAAAAACCAGCCAGCTGCAGGGTATTGGCACTGGAGGCAGCAAAAAGTGAGTATATGCTTCTAGGAGAACATGGACAGAATTAGGAGGGGGAGCTGGGATGGGATGAGATTGGACTTGATGTATATATCTGTTTGGATTTAAAATTTTAACCATATAATCCTTTTCTCTGCTGCTTTTTAAAATTTCATTATCTATTGCAACACAAGCCTAAATTAAAATTAATGCTGACCCATTGACTTGAATAGGTGATGGCTCTAAATTTCAAGGAGCTGAATTTGCCTATTTTCACATTTCCTTCAATTACAGTGACAGTGGTTTTAATTTAGACTAATATTATCTGGTACATATTTCTCTTTCTGCTGCCAGCTAGGATCTCCATGGAGAACCTGAGAGATTGTGACATAATTAGTAGAGATAATTTCCAAAATGCCAGAAGTGAGTAAAGTTGCAGGCAATCCTTTCTCAAACTTACTTGCCAAGGTTATTTTGCTAAAATGTGTCATGATTCCCATTTATTTAATATTTATGAAAACTTACAAAGTACTTACCAGTGGCTATACTCTGCATTAATCACATTTTTACTATTATATTTGTTTATTACTTAATTAATTAGCATTAATTATGCTAAATAATGTTTATATTTATTATTTTGTAAGTGTATTCATGTATTAGAGGCATTTTATTAAAGAAAGTACCAGTGAAACATTTTGAGGCCCACATATCATTAAAATAGAAGTTGCCCATCTGCCTCTTAAGTGATGAAATGATAGATGCAACCTGAAATTATCCCACAGCTGAAAAGCTGTCATGTAACAGATTTCAGAGGGTTGCCTGATACAAAATGCTAGCAATCTCTATCACTATGTACCAGGCTCTAAGCCCTAGTTGCAATTTCATCAGGCTGGATGTGTTCAGTCTGAAAGATTAGAATGACACAGACTGAATCACAGTTGAACATATATTTTTGTGTATTCAAACTATCGCAAGGATCAATCCTGCTCAATATGAACTTTCTGAATGCAGAAATTCATGCTAGGATCTATGCACCAGTAACTACATTAAAGCAAACATAGGCTGACAACTGGCTTCTCAACAAGAGCAGCAGAAAGAATTTTACTTACTTCTTTTGACCAGATTAAGTCAAATGTCTGATATCAGCCTTATATTTTGGAAGGTAGAATCACATCAATTGTTCATTCTGCCATAAATTACCCCTTAAAAATTATAACCTCATTTTGTGCTCTACCACCTGTGCTTAAGGAGAAAAGTGTATCTAGATTCAAGCCCAGTTGTGAATATATATCAGTCAAAGGTTTTATACACGGTTGACAAAAACCCTTATTTGTCAAGATATATTTCTTTATCCCAAGCTAATAACTAGTTTCATTTGCATCAGCTGCAGACAGTATGTGCGGAGCTGACACTGAGATTTTGCCTTTCCTGACTGAAAACAGGCAAGTGAAAAAAAAAGAAAAAAAATGCCAGCAGAATTTAGAAAAATCCTAATTGGATGGTATTCATTTTGCTGAAGAAAATTCTTGCTCCATTTGTAAGACGGTTGATCTTGACTTCTTTTTTGACATGTCATATCATCTTCTGAGAAGACACAGCATGTCTTGAAATTGATATTAAAGTATAGAAACTAACATACTGCTTTACTAGGTGTTGAGTTAGAGCAGCAATGTGCAATACATTGGCAATGCCTAATAACTTCTCAGCTATGTATATTCTTATGTCTTCATATGTGGGTGGTAGCTTACCCATCAGCACAAAGGCTGCCATATGAGGTAACATGCTATGTTGCTTAAAGTGCCTACAGGTAAGTTGGACTATTTGAACTTAGTCTGATTATATATTTACTGCTTATTATATGTAAACAGTAAGTGACTGTCTCCCCCCCACCCCCAAATTAAAATACACAGCTGCCTTTTGGACCTTGTATGTATTTGTTAGTGATGTTTCACAAATAACTAATTTTCACCATACTTGCCTGATTTATTTTAATGTCTCAGGAATGTGAACTAGCAATTGCAGGCCTTTTAGTATTTAAGTACAGTGTTGGATATGAAAGAGGACAAATAAAAAGTTCACCATTTTTTTAAATAGTTACAAAAATACTTTATATCTGGGTAAATCTGATAATTGTATAAGTTGAAAAATTTCTTGAACATCAGTGTAATTTGGAATTCAAAGAGAGGAACATGGACTCTCTGTTCCCCTCTTCCTACCAGCAGCTGAGCTGAATGTTATAGTAAACTGGAAATGAAAGACCCTTCATGTTTAGAATATGTGGAATAATGGAAGGAAAAGATTGGGCAAACTCTTCTACTTGATAGTGGTTCTGTGAAATTGCCCACTGGTTTTCAGGAATACTGACATCATTCAGTAAAAACCAGACATAATGTAGGACTGCACAGTACCATTTCCCAGACTTTGTATGGCCAGTGAAACAAGTTGTTTTGTATTTAAACTGTTTATCCAGCTCTTAATATCGTGACCACTGCCACCACCACCAAAATAAAACACCCTTCCTCTCAAACACAAGTAATTTCACAGGTAAAGTAATACCATTTTTCTGCTTGTCCTCCTGTTGCATGTAATACCTTCTAGATCGGCAATAAAGTACATTTTCATGTGAAAAACCATCCGCAGGCTACCACAGATGTTCAGCTGGAAGCATCCTAAGAAATTTGCACCACAGGATACAAACCTACCAAGACTCACAGAAAGGGCAAGTCAAATCAAAAGTTAATAGTATCTGAAAAAATAGTGCTGTTTTTTTTCAGGAATAGTGTATTATTGCAGGTCAATACTCCCTAAATTCATGAGCTTTTAACATCTCCATGTGTCCTGCTGTACTCTGCCCAATGATGTATTTTTTGTTCTTTGCAGGCTATCTTTAATTGGAAAATTGTTTAATAAATCCTCACATTTTATCTCATCAAAGAGAGACATAGCATGTGTAAATATTCATTACCACTTCACGTTTAAAACCACTTTGATAAATTAACTTCATAACCTTTAGAGAGCAGGAAGAGACAGGAAGCCTGGATGTAACAGAGACAGTGCATAAAAAAATGGAATAAAAAAATGTAACTCAACATAGTCATTCGAAAACGTGTTTAGAAAGATTTTGATTGTGTCTATTAGTAGAAAGAAGATTCGCATCAGCTCTCTTAGAGGAGAAGATGAACTATCTTCTTGAGCTGTCAATCTCACTCTTCTGTCTGTAGAAGTAACTTTGTCCACTGGCTTAATATAACTTTAAGGTCACTATGAATCTAACTCCTGTGGTGATTTAATAACAACAAACAATAACATACAGTAGGAAGTTCAGCCGTCCTAAACAAGTAGCAGATAATATCTCTGCATGGTGCCCACTCCTTACACTAGTGCATACCAAGCACTAGTCATCTAAGACTTTAATGACAGCATGTCTTAGCCCAAATTTGACAACACAGTCTGATCTCTTGTAAAATACTGTTAAGATAATTTTCTTAACTCATTTCTTCAATCCTTTAAAGGATCAAATTGCTCCTTTCTCTGCATCTTTACCCACGTTTGTTGTATGAGGACCGCACTGCTTGCCTTCACCCTTAAGGTTCTCCAGAGCCTGACTCCAGCCCTTCATATCCTCCCTATTCACATCTTAGTCTTCACTGTTCACTTCTTCTACCTTCAGTCACCTTTGTGCTTTCTCTCCCTCTGTTCTTCGTCCTGAGGAAAATCTCCCTGTATCTAAATACACAAATACTTTTCTTTGGGGCCATAAATCTTAGCAAACAGCTGACAACAGTTGACGTGAATGTGCTTTGACCCCTGTCAATCTTAGTGACCAATACTGTCTCATTTTTTCTCTCATATTCCCCCATATGTCTGTATCTATCTGTTGTCTCTTATCATATACTTCAGGTACATCTCCATTATATTTACAAAGCTAGCTGCAGAATAGAGAGAAAATACCTGAAATAACTTTAAATCGAATGGTTTGATCATGAGAAGTAGTCTCATGTACAATATAGACATGTCCTTAAATTGCAAGCTTGCTGAAGCAGAGCCTGCTTTTTTGGCAGGAGTAGCATAGCTTCAGTTTGTAAATAGGTCTCCTAAGTACGAAGGTAATGCAAATAATGACTAATAATGCCAACAAAAAGCCATCCTATAACCAGACAAGCTGATTAGCAGCTGAAGCAAAAGTAGAGGTCTTGTCTGCATGAAGTGCTGAGAAACAAGCAAGTAAAATATCCTATATCACTTTGTACCAGACCTCTTCAAGGTTTGCTTGTGCTAATGCTTAACAGCATATGCACATCATGCAATTTCTTCTGGTTTAATTAGAGATCTGTGAGGAGTGAATTCTCTGGAGGTAAAGTCTTCTGCTTATCCTATCCACTAATTATCTGCTTTTTCTTTGAACAGATATTTGATATTAGAATCTACTGTTCTTGAGTAGGAAAAAACAGTTATTCTGACCTTTGATGTGACATAATGCATAGTGAATGAATATAGAGAACATGATGAAATGTAGTTAGAACAGTCTTTGGAGTGCTCAGGTATACAGCACATAAATAAAAAGAATTATATGAGGAATCTTGAGAGATTGCTACTTTTTTTTTTTTTAAAAAGTACTAATATCAATTTAATTGCAAACTACTAGATGCTGTTTTCCACAAACCAGTGAGGTTTGCTTTCCTAGCTAGTTTGGTTAATTTAGTTTGTTGCTGAAAAACATTGCCAATTGTTTTATAATAGAGTGGGCCATTATTGTTCCTCTCTAAGCATTGTATGAGAAATATTTCAGGTTCTGATGCACCTTAAAAGAACTCTTACAAAAGTTAAGACATTTGAAGGGCAAAAATTATTTTGGCAAAAAGTAAAAAGTATGGTCAATATTAGAAAGAAGATGGTACTGGCACAGTAACAATGATTAGCAACATCTATGTGCTACCATCCCAGTGTTATCTGTCAGTTTTGGAAATGTTAGTATTTCCACATTTTCCTTCACAATGCTACTGGATGAATCAGATTTGACTGTTGCTGTAAAAAATGTATTTATGGGGGTCCTTGCTGCAATATAACAGGTAGAACTGTGATGTTGTATTACAAAGTCTCCTTCTGAGGACGTAGAAATTGGAAGGTAGTACAAATTGCGGCTAGTCATCACTTTGCTGGTTACAGTCAGATTAAACAGCCTGCTGTTCAGCGTTGGCCATAAAAGCTGTGTTTGCTTTGCCCTCGGCCTCATGCTGCTCAGCTGTGTGTGGCATCGAGGGGGACAGGAGGAAGCAGGCACCCTTCGGGCTTCGTGGCTGAAACAGCTCCTGGAGCTGCTAATTTGATGCCCCCTCAGGCTGAGGAGGGCATGGTCCCTCTTCACTCTCCTACGGGAGTGCCTCTAACCGCTAAGCTATTACACGTGGTTCCTCCTTTGGATTTATTTTTGAAATAAAACAATGAGGTCTGTTCAAAGAGCAATTGCTAAAGCTTCCCTCAGGCGAGGATTTGGGGCTGAGGGTCCTGAGTGGAAAGGGAGTGTCTGTCTGCTCACAGCCCAGACCTGGGAATCAAAATTCCAGAGAGAAGGGATTTCAGACATGATTGGCATTTCCTATTAGCTAGACATAGGAGGTGCTCAGCTCCTTGGGAAGCTTCCCTTCACTGCATGATTTTTTTGGGAGCATCTTTTGGAGGTGTCTAATTTTTACCTAAATGGCTCTGAGAGGTTAGGCATCTAACTACAGTGTCAGGACTCCAGTTGAGGGGTTAGAGGCCACTGGCGCTAGCAATACTGTGAATCGGAGCAACAGATTCTAGCCCTGGGTCATGCTCTCTACCTCCACTTATTTATTAATTATCTCAGATCTGATAAAATATGACTCTTTTCAAAGGACTCAGGAAGAGGACATTAAGATACAGGGAACTTTTAGCTTTATTATTAGACAGTGTCAGGTTGTTCTTACCCTGACAACTGAACTCTTTACGTGGCAGTCACTGACTTCATAAATTTCTGACCTCTCCTTAATATGCAGCACTTAGATAAACCAGGCAGAGGACCAAGACTGTAATTTCATGTATAAGAAAACTCCAGCCAGAGGCCTTGCACCAGTTTTATGCCAACGTGACTTCCTGGACTTCTGAGGAGTTAATTCTAATGCATACTGATTGGATGAGCTTTAAATCAAGCCTATTCTACAGTGCATAGTTCAGTTTTCTACCCTCACTTGTTTGTGTTCCAGTTTTTATTATAAAGTTAATATATTTATGAGGAAGACATAAGTAAAATACTGTAAAAGTACTGGAGAAGGAATATTTTCTGTTAGACAAAGTGTGTGTATATATACATATATATATAAAAAAAAACAAACCAACAGTTTGTCACTTGAATAAATCCTATGATACGTTCATAGAAGTAAGAGCGTTAACTACAAAATCCCAGCAGATTTTCATTTCTCACTCTTTCCATATAAACAATCTTGGACTTAGAGATTAGAATTGCTCTTGCCTTCACCTGGAGCCAGGCAGGTCTCCTAGAAGTCCCTACTAGCCAGACTGAATTTTCAGGGATGCTAGTTTACATCATTAGCATATACGGAAGTCATAGCTCCCAATGAATGGGGACAGTTAATGACATTTGTACAGAGAAGGCCACTTCATCTGATAAAATGTAGATATCTAAATTCAAAAGAGGGAGTCAGAGAGTCTCCTTTCCATCACTGCCTGACTCTGATGGCCAGAATGAAAACAGATAAGTAGGACAGCAAATCTTTAGCTTATTGATTAAGGACACTGGCATGGTGCGTGCAAGATCTGGACTTTGATCTGTGTTCACCGGACTGTTTATGGCTTGTTACATTCAGTGGTCTGGGTAAATAACAAATAAACAGACAAATGAGACCAGGCCCTGAGAGCAGGCCCTGGTCTGCTTGGATAGGTACCATCAGAGATCACTGAGGACCACCACTGCCCCACAGCCAGGCTGCTTGTCCAACCCTGCGGCTATTGAAGGGGGCTGCCTGCCCCCAGTGAGATGCCTGCATTTTATTTATTATTGTGGTCTTGAGTATCACTTGGTGTTAAACCTGAGGCTACCTCTTCATTTCAGTTGGGGTCTAGGAAGCCCTAGAATAATATTTCATCTTGCTGCTGGAAACTGTGTAGCCCATAATAGGCTTAGTCTAATTTACCTTGCCTAGTTTACCTGGTGTTTGAACCAGATTACCTTAAACTACGTAAAGGTATCTCTATATCAGTCTGATGTTTGCAGCATGATGTGCTTAACTGTGGAATCCTCCACAGACTTAACTAATTCGGTCTTGAACAGCAGATAAGATGAATCATGAATGGCTGTTTTTATAATAACCTTTCTGATTAAAAAATTGAAATTTCAGATCACCTTTTGTGATGCTGGCCCATCTACTTTTACTAAAAAAAACTTTGAAATAAAACCTTTTAAACCATAGAAGAGCTGTCAGAAGCAGAAAAACATAAGAAAAGCTTGATAGAAAAAAATGCTGACTCTTTGATATCCTTGATTAGAAATCCTGTAATTTGGTATCACATCAGTTATCATGTTACTGGCAGCAATCATTGGAAATACATCTAGATCTCTCTTCTTTATTTCTCTCTCAAACACTGTCATTCTTTTGGGTGGCTATTCATGCATAATGCTATAACCCTGGCATGCAATTAATTCTAACATCTACAGAACTTAGCATGACAAAAAGCATTGGCAGCGTCATATGCTTAACTGAAGGTTGTATGATATCACCTTTATTAAGGGAAAAAAAAAGGAAATTAGCCATAGACACAAATATATTAACTAACTTAATAAGTTACTAATGAAGTCAGTTATACTTTGTGATAATGCATTCTACTATTCTATCAGTGTCCCACCTGTCTCAAATCTTTGGTGGACTGCCTAGCAGGAAAGGTGTTCAGTTCTGGGGAAGGATGGAGAGTAGATAACTCTCAAAGTAAAGCTACGTGTCATTGAAGTTGACTGTTATGCTGCTTAACGTAGGAACTTGATTTACATGTTTCCGAAACAGATATGGAAGAGATATTCTATAACTTAGGCTAATACATGAAGTAATAGTTTTCTCTACGAATATAAAGAAAACCCTATAATCTATCACTGCTAAATTTCAAGTTTTACACTCTCAGCTTAAAAATGGTTTTATTTTCTTATCTTTCTTTTGGCTACCAATGGCAGCAAAAAAGGCCCAGCTCACTCAATCTAGAGGTTCTTTGCAAAATAATAAAATAAAATGATGAATAGAAAACTGATGCAGGGATGAATTCTTCTTTCTGGTTATGGAGAGTGTACCACAGTCATGGTCATCTTTGAGGATGGCTCTTCCTGACTCAGAAGCTCCAAGGTCCTTTTCTTATCCTGTAAAATAAGCAGTTCTGTTGCATGATGTCCTTCTAGGTGTAAGATCTGCCTTTCTAATAGTTTTCAAAGTGTTTGACAAATATGTCTGTTCTAGGCATAACAGTGGCAGAGGAACAGAGAGAGATGAGAACTGTGATCCAAATTACCTCTCCTGCCTCTTTTCCCAGGAGACAAGAAAAAGGCAAGGAGTCTTATCACCTCAGCAAGATGTTTTCCTACACCGTACTATTGTGAGCACTAAAGAGGTAACATTTGTCAGAATTGCTCCCATTTTCCGAGCCTCTGCCATAATTTGTAAGGGGAAGGTCCAGCCATATGAATTTATCTTCCTCTCTTTTCCTTTCTCAAGACATAGGAGAGCACAGAGGCATGTTTCTTACTCTCCCAAGGGATATGATAGGACTAGACATCTCTTGTTCTATTGGGTTATTGTAAGTGACGAAACAATTAATTGCAAGGGCATTTGGAAGATACTAAAAAAGAGAAGGGAAGAACTCAAGCTGTGTATTGAACTAGTGCATATGTTTTTAAAAATATAATTGTAATAACAATTTTAATTATTTAAAAAATAATTAATATTCAGTCATCTTTTGAAGGACTAAGAACAAACCAATGGTATAATACAATGTAGTGGTACTTCTAACTCTGCATTTACTTTATTTTTTTTAATGATGAAACAATTATTGCATGGTTTGCACTACTAAAACTATAAGGGCCAGATGGAGCTCTTCACTTGAGTGAAGTCTGAAATACAAAGACTTAAGTAAATGATCAGTAAAAGCTTCTTAATTTTCATTCTGCTGATCTGCCCACTGCATAATTAACACACAAAAAGACACTCTCTTCTCAGCTTCTCAGCAAGGATTTGATGTTTCAGTGTTATAGTATGTTTTGAATCATGAAGAACTTGTTGGTTTTACAAGTTATAATACAGAACATTTAGTATGGGTTAGTATTATAATTATTATATGGTAGTATGCATTATATTATTATATTACTATATTATTACATTATATCATTATATATTGTTATAAATTATAAGCATATGTTATATAAAATATTATTATAAACAGTAATCAAAATTTTAAAGTTTTTTTAAAAAAGTAATTGCTGCTGGTTCTTTTATATAATTCTTTCTCTGCCATTAAATACAGGCATGATGTACTCAGAAACTTAATCTCCTCCCCTGTGAATCCCTCTCCAGCTTTTGTTAATGACATTGTTAGACCACAGAGATGAATAAGTGTAGGGGTTAATGGTGACTAGTTTGTTGTGCTTTCTTTTTCCTTTCTTGTGAAAGATATGGGAGGCCACTTAGGAACTGTGTTTCCTATTGGTCTAAGCAGACATGGTAGAACTAGTCATTCTTTGCCCTGCCTATTGTTGGTAACTGTATTGAAGGTGTAGGCTGCTAGCTAGGATATTGGGGAGATTTTCAGAAGTAAGATTAGAGCAACTTAGGTTACCTACTGAACTCTCATAGCCAGATTTGAAAATCACACCATTCAAGTTCCGTAATCTTTTGAAGATATAAGGACAACTGATTTACCTATGTAAAATGCAATTGCCATGCTGTTATGACACCTGATTATTATTGGCTTTAATACAGAATATACTTCTTCCCAACCTAAAATATTTCGATAATTTTCATTAAGAGTGCTACCTCAAGGGAACAGGTCTGTATTCATAAAGCTCAGATTCTGGTGGCTCAGATGTTTGGTATAGACTTGAATCCTTCCTCTGCATTTATGTGATTTCAGCTGATGCTGACTATTATTATTTTTAATAATTCAAATAATTCTAACTATAACTCTGATTCTTCCATGTCAGTTGCTCACTTATTCATTATAGTAATTCTCTCATTTTCTCAAGAATAACTAGAATGGTAGTGAAAAAGTTTCAGAATTATTTTTCATGACTATGTCATAAAATTAATTTAAAGATATCATGCCATGATTATGCATGAGGTAAAAAAAAAATAGGTGTTTTTGTCCACCATCCAGAAAATCTCTGCAATAACTCTACTTAAAATTGATGACAGCAGGAGTAACTGTTCAGTTTGGGCTAAACTGTCTACTTTTCCAACAGGAGTGACATTTTGAAAGCACAAACAGAATATTCAGTGGCATAGGGAAGAAATTTGATGAATTACAATGTATCTTGCGATGTGGTTTCAAATGTATAAGGCCAAGAACGTCAATAAGTCTGAGTGGTCATCATCTCTCTAGAGAATCAAATGCTGCTGGCTTGCTGTTAGTATATGCCCTCTGCTAGAGAAGCCATTGACTGACAGTGACAATCTTACTTGCTACCCACATTTTATACGGAAAGAAGTTGTGATAAGACAATCTCTTCAGTCCAAATGCCCTGAGCCTTGCTAATGCTTGGGAAGCATTTTGACCATTTTGGTAGAAGATAGTGTAGAAAGCGTGCCTAATGTCATTAGTAACCTTCCATGTATGATTGGAAAGAGGAGCTTGAAAAAGTCTGTCCTGTTATGTCAGCAAGGTGCACTTTTTTGCTACTGAACCAAAATTAGCCATCATTGGTTCCAGGATGGGAAAGCCCCTTCAAAGGCTCCATTGCAAATTTCTTGCCAAATACTGTAATGCTTTTAGGGATCTATTCAGCTGAAATTATATGCTGGCTTCTACGGATCTGGCTTTTGTACCTAGATGAGCCATTCAGCAGGGAGACCAAATATAGCAAAAATGCATCTTTATCAAAACAGCCCTGGCTGGGCTATATATGTGTGTGTATACATATACATATACTACCTTCTATCAGTGATCCAGGAATCGCAGCATTGCAGAAGAAATGGTGTTCCCAGGTAGCTACAGGAAACATAGCTAAATGTAAAAAAATGAATCTTCTCTTTCAGCTAGTTTAATGATGGTATATTCCTTTAACCATTGGCACAGAAGCTAAGCACAGACACTCTCATTCCCACATACTTGGATGAGAGGTTGACCTATTGTACTCAAACGTGATACACATACTGATTCTCAGCATGCCAACACTCATGCCCATCTGCTAGAATGGCACTGCGCCCACCACAAAGGTGGGACGCCATTCTCAAGAGACCTAGGTGCCAATTGCCTATAGATTTAAAAGGATAGTTTAGAGAATACAAAAAGTGCCACTTTCTTTGTGGGTGTCCTTTCTGATGACACTAACTAGTTCAAATATTGCTTGTCTGTGCCAGGCAAAATTTTGTTCATTCTACCTTATAGTGAGTATCTCCAGAAATATGGTCTTTGAAGTGATTCATAAACAAATTTCCAGACAGAAAAAAAAAAAAAATTCTTAAAAATGTTTCTAGACAGAGTCAGCAACCATAAGGTAGAAACTCCCCCAAAGTTGCTCCTGCTTTTAGAAAGAGACAATTAGGAAACTGCTGAAGGCATAAAAGCCAAGAAACAAGTATTGGGGGGGGGGCGGGGGACAACCCACCACACTCACTTCTGGGACATGGAGCTTCATACAGCTGTGTCTCTCCCTTCTCAGCTCTCCTTGCTTTATTTTGGAAATGCAGTTTCTTTCAAATCAAAGTGGTTGCACACAAAGCTCAATATGCAATCAGTCAGATTTGCAAAAAGACTCTGTGTGTACAAAAACAAATGCCCATATTCCTCTCCGGGAGAAATAAAAAAGAACTGGGATGGTGGAGGAAAGGAATATGATTCTCAGATCACTTGAGCTTGTTTCACCTTTTACTTTTGGCTGAGTCAGTTTCAAGGATAGGAAATCTCAGTTTACTACAGTTTTTTGGACATCCAATGTCTTCTTTCTAGAAGCAAGAAAACACCATGCTCTGATATTAGATGTCTGGATATCAATACATTCATATCAGAAATGCCCTTCTGTGGGAAACACGTGGGTGATCGCAGTGGGAAATCACACAGCTTAAGGCTCCGCTGGAGGCATCACAATGGAACACATGTTAAGGGGCCCTGGAGAAGAAGGGTAGTAAAGTTAGCACTGATAAAAGTGAGGAGAGGCAGAGTTTGGTGAATCTTGTTGCTGAGCTTGATCTATTTAACAAAGCCACCATTCCTCAGGTCACCATCCAGATCACTGCCTTATCCACTTCAGTCTTATTGGATTTAAGTCCCCAAAGCGGGTCAGGCGGTTTTGACTACCCCAGTCACTGCTAGGGAAGAGCGACATCCCACAGAGGGTCAGTGACTTTTGAAGGGGTGCCCACCGCTTCAGAGGACCATGTCTGCCAGGGCCCAGGTGTGTGCTGTCATATCCACTGCTTGTGTCACACGTGTGTCACTGCTGAAATCTGAGGGAGCATAGGTCTTTCTCAGTGTCACACTGTTGATGAAAGTTGAATTTTTGTCCAGTGCGTATATTATACTTTTCACACTGAATACAAGAAGTGTTGCGATTCTTCAGGCTGAGCATTTAAAGTTAGGATTTAGTTTGTGTACACACACAGACATGTCTGCACATGTTTATTTTACAGTAGGCAGAGAAAAAATTAACAAACTTGTTTCTGTGGTCTGCCTTTTAGAATAAATGTTGAAAAGTTTGCACTGCACATTAACAGAACAACATCCTTAAAACTCCAGTGACTTAAGCCTTAGCATTTAGTCTTCACTCAAATCTGTGCCAGAACATGAAAACAGAACCCCAAACGGCCAGTCTGTAAAGACGTTCGGCTTACAATTTCAGCAAAGAGGATGAGGGATCCCTTATCTCCAGATAAAAGTCTTAAATGTGACATAGAAAAGGAGACTGTCTCACACATCTACACCATCAGGTGAAAATTCTACAGTCTTCTTTTATCTTGCTGAGAACTTAATTCTGATTAGAAAGTTTCAGGAACAAGTTACATTTCTTCTCACTCTCTGCTAATTATGTTGTACGCTTCCCATTTTCCAATTTAAAAAGTATGACTAGATGTCTTTCTGAAATGGTGGTCATGATCAGACATTAATGCACATTATCAAGCTCGATACAGGGTTAACTGGATGAAATGTAATGGCTTGTGATTTACAGAGGTCAGGCTAATGCTACCTTCTGGCCATCAAACTTTATGAATTTGATTTTCTCTGAAAGGTTTTGGTCTCCTCAGAACATTATTTATAAAATACACTAACTTGAATCAGAAACAAGTTTGAAAAGAAACTGCTTACATCTCATTTCTGTTTCTGCTGCCTGTCTTGGCCATAGCACAATCAAGATATGGAAAATAATCTGCACATTAAGCATGTACGCTTAGCTAATTTCACAAATAGCTTTGAGGTTATATTTGTTATGTCTGGCTTATATATAATGAATGGGTTTATTTTCCTCTCTTTCTTCCTTTTTGTTTTCCTGCAAAGCAGAGACTGTGCAAGTGGCCTATACCCCCAATCAATGGTGTCTGCACAATTAACTACTAGAAAAGAGCCAAGCCCACTAGGTAGCTGACAGCTGCTTGAATTTAGGCTGACACCTTTAAACAGGAATAGAGACAGCAAACGTATCTGGTGCTGGGATGTCTCCATGGGGAATATGGTAGATTAGCTAGCTCAGGATGTAACTTCTGTTGCATAAATACAAACTACTGAGCATTTTATGGACCTGATCATTTGAAGCACCAGACTGTCAGCATCTCCACATCCCACTGAATGTGCGGGCAAAATGAAGATAGCTGTGTTAGCCACAACATTTCCTTACAATTTCTGCTTTTGTGGATCATGTGAATCACTTTTTAAGTCCACTCTATGGAGCTAATAAAAGAAGACTCTTTCAGATGCTTGTTTACACAGAGAAAGGAAGAAAAACAGACAATGGACAAAAAGAGCATAGAAATTGATCCACTGTCTAACCACAGTAGAGTAGAACTGCAGGACTGAATTGAAGAGCAATAGTTTGTGACTGGACAAACTCCAGAAGGAGCTCAGACATTAGCATGAAGTAATATAACTTTCAGTAGGTCCTCCTTCCTTCCTTTCTTCCTTTACTCTTCTTCCCCTCAGTTCACAGTTTATTCAGGAAAGAGTTCTAGAGCTGAAAACCTTAAGTATAAATAAAGATGGTGCCAAGTCCATCTTTTCATGTTACAGATCTTTTCAGCACCTAATGACATATAGTGACAGACATTAAAAACACTTACACCTAAAAGGACCAGCCCAAATCACTGTGCTGTCATTTTAACCTTTCTCATAGTCCAGTTGAATTAATCTTATCAGTAAGTAGCTAAGATTTCCTAGATTGTTATGATATAGGCAATGTGGAGTTAGGAACTGGAACATGATTAGTTATCTTAAAACTGTGTGTAACATATCCTACTAAGGATGCAAGCATTGAACTGATACAGAAGTAGTCTTTGCCATGAGGGCTTTATGCTCTAAGGAAACAAGATAGCCAAAGAAAAAGAGAAAAAGAAATATCAGCATCCCCATCTGAGAGAATGGAAGGCAAGGCATGGAGATTTTGAGCATTCAGCACATGGTCATGCAGAAATAGGTGGCAGCTGTAGGTTTTAAACCAGATCTCCTGATTTTCCATCCCATCCAGTTCTATAATTATTCATTTCATCTGAAAAATATGCCAGCAGAACCATCCTGTGCTGCATCAGGTGGTAGGCTGAAGATGAAGATCTTTATACGAGAAGGTTTGCTATCACTGCTGGCATGCAACAGGATTTCAGCAGAGCTATATTCTGAATTTTCTTCAAAATTCCTTAAAAATAAAAGAATGGCATCCATTACTGACTGATAATAATTTTTCATGACCTCCAGATTCAAAGGTTGAATACATCAGTCTTCATCAACTATTACTTGCAGCAAAGTTTGCTTGACTTTTTTTCTTTTCTTTTCTTTTTTTTTTTTTTGGTAGGAGTGCATGAGAGAATAAATCTGAATAACTTGGTGGTCAAGGGCATAACCAAAATATATATTATAGGTATCCTAGCTGTTCATGGCCATGACTAACTTTGTTAGTCCTCATAATTTTTGGCATGAAATAGTCTTTGACTGATACTGACTAGTCTGCCCTGGCTTTGGGCACACAAAACAAACTAAGACATTGTAATCAATATTGAAAAAAAGTTTCTTGAAACCAGAACAGCTGCTCCAAATAATTTATTCTTTATTTAACCAATATGCATCATTTTTCCATGCAGCTTACTGTTCTAAAAGCTGTAATACCCATATTTAAATGCATTAGTCTTAATTCCATAGTAAATGGAAGTACTATAAAATCACATCTCACTTTTGGTTTGTAAGTGAAAATGTAGAAACATCTAAATATTGTTCTGCTGAGTGATAGGAATGAAACATATAGAGAGAATCAGGGTACTTATTATGTATGTATGCTTTCTTACATAGTCCCAGTTACGTTTGCTGCCTGTAGGTCCTCTTTCACTCTCTCTCTTTGTTGGATTGCAGACCTGCCCGTTTTCTTCTGCACTTCACTACCCCTAGTCTAGATCCATGACAGTCTTTGAAAGTGTCTGATGCTGGTATTTGCAGTAGATGGTACCCTTCTCTCTTACGCAGTAATGGGACAAGGTATGGATTGTTTTGACTTTAGTGTCGTTGGGGGGCGATATCCAAAACAGAGGCCTGGATCAACGCTGCTAATGTGGAATCCTGTAACATCCCCAAAGAGAGAAAGGTGCCAGGGACAAAGTCCATTTTGTTATTGCTTTACAATGTCAGCTAGATTGTTATTCTTCACTCTCCTTTTTCTACTCTGAAGAGACAGTACAAATGGCTGCTACTTTTATCTGTTGTATTTCAGTGATAGATAAATGCTACACCTCATTTGTTGAGCAACTCAATGTATTTCACAAGGGAAAGGTAAAAAGCCAGATTGTGTTTTGTGTCTGCTCTACAGTGTACGGCACATAGGGAGAAAGTTTTCTGGGTACAGGATTTATATGAAGCTGGTACATATAGTCCTGTCCTCAGGCTTACATATAAAGAGTGCCTGAGGGGATTCTTTGAATGTCATTTTGAGCTTGAAGAGGCAATTTCCATAGTACTGAATGTAATGGTACTATGATTATATCAATATCATCCTGGGTAGTATAAAACCAGCTCTGCTCCACGCTGTGTGGTTGTACCTATGTGCCATATAATACTTAGTTTATAACACAAGATCATTCTGCCTATTCTGCTCTAAACTGACTTCACTTCTGCTTTTAGTGAAGTCTTCCAATCAACCAAGTAAATTTCTGTTTCTCTATATTTGTATGGCAAACCAGAGACTCTTTTTAGAAGCTGCCATTTTTTATAAACCTAAATATATGTAGCAGAAAAAGCTGTGAAAAGTTAAAAATGCCTATGGGAAAACCTGATCATTAAGGTTATAAAAGATAGTTCTTTACAGCAGTAAATTTGAAGATGGTGGTAAAGCAATACAGAGGAAGACTCATGTCAACAGGAAGACTCAATGGGAACTATTGATGGGGCAATTAGCCTAGGACTTGGGAATGCTGGACTCGACTCCCTGCTCTGCCACTGAGAGTTGACACGGTGCTGGGCAAGTTATTGTCTCTCTGCTGTCAGGGTATAATAGCAGGAGATGGGGACAACAGCACTTCCCGGCCTCACAGGAGCATTGTTTGGGTAAATTAATGAAAGACTGTGAGATATTCAGGTGTCATGGTAATGGGGAAAGAAGAGAAGAAGAGGGAGGGAGTGAAAGAGAGAATCCTGGTGGCCATATGCTACAAACAAGCAACAGAGAAGCTCTCATGCAAAGCCTGCCTCAAGATACAAATGGTCTTGTGTCTGCAGGTTTGTGGGGTTTCAGGACATTCAGCATACCATACATAAATTTGCCCCTGAATACTGAAAACTCTATACTTTTCACCCAAAACTGATAAAAATAATTTCCTGGATCCTGTTTCCTATTGCCTGATCCTGTCCTGAAGGCACATGTAACAGCTACTGTCCTGCAGCTGTGGCCTGGTAAAGTATGACAGGCAATACAGACTGAATAAGGTTGGTAGGGGATGGGGAGACAACTTCCAGGCACTGTGGTGCAGGGTGGGAGGGTGCACAAAGTAGGAGGCATAGGACTGAAGATGGGATTTAGACAGGTACTCAGATCATGCTGCTCCTTATTTGTTCTTACCACAAAATGCAGGACCACACTTCAATTTTTGCTTTTATGGCTAGCGCCAGGATAATTACCTAAGTGAAAATAATAATTATTATTGCCATGTATTGGCAGTAAGGAAGGCATTTTGCTTTCATGCCCTCATGCCCATTAGTTGCATCTTTAGCAGCAATGTTTTGCAGAGGTAGTAGTGGTGAGAGCAGAAATACAGCTCTTTTCTAGAAACACTTTTTGAGACTTCAAGCAGCTTCCTGGCCTGGTGAATGCTGCTCCTTCACTGTCACCCTGCAAGGTTCGTTATGAGTTGCAGGACGCTTGGCCCCTGCACAGCCTGCAGCACAGTCTGTGCACCAGGCTCTCTCCTGACCTGAATTGTCTGATGAAGGGCCAGCCACATTTACCAGCCCCGCGCTGAGAAAAGCACAGGAAATGCTTCATCTCCATTCTCGACACTGGTGGAGGGGGGTAGGCTGATGAAGGAGAAGGAAAAGAGAGGTGGTGGCCAAAGGGGATGAAGGTCCTGGCTCTCCATCTGTGAATTGGTTTATGTGTCTGTTGGAGCTGTAGTCGGTAGGAGCATAGCAGACTTGAAGGCTGCAAGGAGCATTCTGCCTCTGTAGCCATGAGAAGACACTTGAATTAATTTGTAGAAGGAGGAAGTGGAGCATGGGGTATTCAAAGGTCATGATTTTCCAAGTCAGGTTTCTAAAGGTTTGCATCCAAATATTTCTAAGTGAACCAAGTAGAGCCTTTACAGCTTGAGTCACTGCTTTGTGCAAAAATCATGGTAGCAACACATGCCCTAAAATATCCCAGGTAATAAATTTCCCTGTTAAGTTCCTTCTTGGACAAAAAAGCTTATGCTTTCCTTCTAGGATATATTTACAAAATAGACCAAGATTTCTACCTTTTTGGTCTTTGAGAGTCTTGAAAATTTATATAACAAGCCAAAACAATAGAAAAACTGCCTTTTGGGTGTTTGAAAATAGTTGTAATCCCAAAATACGAAATCTTGTGATAATTTCCAATGAGTAGCATATTTTATGCTTTATAACTCTTAGAAACTTTGGAAGTGTGTCTATATTTATCTTTCAAAGCAGTAGTTAGGTGAGGGAAGGAAAAATGTTTTCCGCTTAATTTGAGTTTCATCTTTTTTTCTGAATTCAGTTTCATCCTCCAAACTTTCCATGATGAATTTGGACCTTGGTCTAATTGAAGGAGAACTGATTTTTTTTTTTTTTTTTTTTTTTTTCTGCCTGCAAGAAGGTTCTGATATTTCCTTTTGTTTTGTGGCTGAATCTAACTAAAATGTGATTTTGCACAGACTCCTTTTGTCAGACGTCCCCAGTTTTCTATCTAAACTGATCGGTGCATTCACAGTGAAGCTTCATTAAAGATCAGGCCAAGCAGTCTTTAAAAAGTACAGGGCTTCAATGATAGACAGATGGTGGCTTTCATGATGTCAGGAAGTGTCAAATATTATGGTTGGCTGCAGAATGATGGCTACTTTCCAAACAGATTGAGAAACAGACAGAAAGAGCAAGAACACCATTTGTTGTATTTAGATACATTGTGAACAGAAGGAAGCAAGACAGAGCATACTTTTACACATCTTTTTTCCACTCCCTGTGAAAACAGTTTAGGATTTGTTATGTTATATTAGCCCTATCATTATGCAAAAACATGTGAAAGCCAGAGATGCTGATATATATATATATAAAAAATGTTTCTATTGTGACTTTCTGTGTTTTTATTTGCATTTCCATCATAATTTTTTTTAACATTATAGGCAGATAGAAACCTGTGATTTCACTTTTTTTTTTTAGGAACAAAGCTGTGCTATTAAGATAACTCGCAAAAAAAAATTATTTTTCTTTTTATTAACCTGTATGCTCTTCCAAGCCCCTGTTTGGAAAAGCACTCATTTAAGTACTTAAACTTAGATAATTTCTTTGGTATTGAATAGGTGTGGGTTTTGTTCCATATCTGTATTGATGCTTCTGGAGTTGGGATTCAGAATGGGACAGTTTTGAAATATAATAGGTGCCAACAGCTACATAGCAAGGTTTTTAATAGAAATACTGAAAGACAAAGGTCGTGCAATGGTCTGTGCCTAGATGGGTGGCTTAAGCTGCACAGAGCCTGAATGGCATCAGCAAGTCAGAGATCGCTGATGTCTGAGGGATGGGGCAGACTTTGTCTCTAAAATTAATTAAAACCTATAATTCTTTACTACAGTATATTTTTTGGCCCAATGGAATTCAGTGTGAAAGATACTGAAATGCATACCCTTGGTGCATACTATTTTACCTTAGGAGTCTAGGTCAGCATTTTGGTAGCTCAAACTGAATGTTCCCTTATGACTGTCATCTTGAAAAATACATATCCTATATGGGTTTTATGTGCCTAGCACAATTACTGGAGCGGCTGTTTGCCCCTGTGGCTATAAGGGAGAGAGATGTAAGGATGCTTATTATACACACACTCATGGATTAACCGAAAAACTGTGCAGTTGCTGGTCCCTGGGCAGGACCATGCCTCTGGCTCTGAGGACACCTGTGTGTATGCCAAACCCCCTGGAGGTCCTGGAGGCAGAGCTCTGCAGGAAATGCAGCCTACAACCTGGGCAATGGCGGGACCGAGACCAAAACACAGGGCAAGCCACTGAAGCACAAGTTAGCCTGAGCTTACTTACAGTCTTGGTTAGGCTGGTCTGTCAGCTAACAGCTGATTTAAAGGTAAGAGAAGGAGGTGACCTAGGTCAGGAGGGATAAAAAGGAAGAGACAGCCTGTAGGGAAGAGACATCTGAGAAGCTGGGAACTAGGACAGCTGCCCAGTGTGTGTTTGTGCTTATTTTATTTATTTATGAGATTTTTCTATGATGCTATTCACTATCTACATATAATCACTCCTTTCCTCCTCATTGCTCTCACAGAAAATCTATTTGTTTCTCCAAACTATCAAAATACTGAGAGAAAATACATGCTTATATGTATAATAATTAAACCCCTGTAAAAATAAATGACCACATTTGGGAATGTTCTTTTATTCTTTTTGCTTGCTCTCCATTCAACAGTGGACTAGCTGAATCCATGGAACCATCATGTGAGAATAATTTTACACTTCCAAATTATATCAACATTTGCAAACAGCATAGCAATTACGGTCCACAAGGAACCCCCTTAACCAGAATCCTGTTGCTCTGTGGAAAGAAAACAAAAACTGTAGACTGGAGCTTATTCCTGGCTTGTTAAAGTGCAGTTTTTGATAAATGGTGCACAAAGAAGGATTGAATTTTTGTGTTTTTCTGCTTTGCCAAATTTACTGTATGATACAGCATTCCCCCCTTTGAATACTGGGTATATATTTATTTTTTATCTTTTTTCTTATTTTGTTTTTTTTTTCTGCCTTTTGTAAGGATGTTATATGGATTGAAGATATTTTTTATCTAATTCATTCTTTGTCTGTAAACAAGCATGGCATGATGCATGAATAATACAAAAAATGTCCACACATAATCATTAAAACTCTTAAATGAATTCTCTTTGCCCATAGTCACGCAGAACCCATTCATATTTACTTCTTGGTGAAAGAACAATCAATTAAGTATTATTTATAGCAGAAAGATTTCTAAAAAGCAGTAATGTAAATTTTGTTTTACACGAGCATTTACGGAAGACTGATTTTGAGGGGTAACACACAACCGTGCGCACGGGAGGAAGTGATTCTCATACTCTTTCCAGTCAGAGAGAACAAACAGTGTGACCTGATTTACCAATCCCAAATAAGCGATGCAGCTTGAATTTCAAATATTTGCAACCGGTTCACAGGGTAAAAATTCAGATATATTTGTTGAGTACATTTAAATGAGAAAATCATGATTTGCTGATAGATATTCCATGAGAAGAAAAAGAGGCTAATTTAGTCAAAGAAATTACAGGCAGAGAATTACTCACTCAGCGCTACTGACAAACAGTAAATGAGTGGCACCAAGGTTTTAATTCAAACACTTAACAAAGAAAGCAACTAATAGCGTCTTCCCTTTTCATCTGAAGTACTTTAAAGCAGAGGGCTAGCCCTTCTGCCAAATTGCTTTTACAGAAATGTGACTTCCACCTTCATTAATTTTTACTCAAATTGCCTTAATTAAGAAACTAACTCTCCAACCCTGACTTTGATCTTGTACTTAGACTGGGTGTGTCCAGGTTCATCTCTGTGGACTTTCTGATTTGCTGCTGGATTCAGGTCAGAAGTCACAGTCTGCTTGTCTGCAGAATATTCTTCCAAATGATACCTGTCTAGGGGAAAAAATCCATTTGATTTGATACTTTTCTTAATATTTATAATAAATTGGAAAGTTATTAAAGAACTTCCCATGTTGGGTGATATTGCCCATTCCAATTTTTTTTTCTTTTATACTGTAACGTTACACAGTACAGAGTTAAACAGTAATTTCAAAATCTCTTATTAATTTTTTTTTTTTTTAAATTTACCATGCTTGGGAAAGCTTATGTAGAGGTCTTCTTTCTTGAGCCCAAAACTCCTCCTTAGGCGGAATTCCACTATGGACCCATTACTTGTGTCCTTTAAGCCCTTTGCATAGTGTTTGGATGTTAAGACTTCAGGGTCTTACTTTGGTTTCAAATGGTTAGTAATGGGATAATTTACTGATGGCATCAATTCTAAATAAGTGTTGTGGGTAATAGCTACAGTGGCATGATAATTGATAACACTAATAGATTTTGATTGCCTAAGGAAATATCATGATGTTTGGACTGGGATTTGAAAGCCAGTTCAAAAGCATGACTATGTGGTCTCTAGTACTGAAAATAACTGAGTCTAGCTCTGTGTGAGGGAACTTCTCTCCGAAGCTATGAGCTCACTATGACACAAGGCAGAAGAAGAGCTGAAAGAGCCTCTGAAAAATGCTAACCAACTAGTGGAAAAACCCAAGTCTTATCCACTGTCTGAAGGGGTGTCTTCCTATTGTATTTGTGTGTTTGAGTTTTGTCCCTTTCTGAGGCATGTGGATTCTCATAGGGCCTCTCTGTCCTCTTCAATGCCCTCCATACCTGAGAAAACAGTCTCTTTTCCATGGGAGGAGGGGAGTGAAAGATGCGCTGTATCTAGAAGTCTTTGCAAGCTGTACATTATAGTCCCCATCTCATTGCTTGACTGGGTGATAGATGCCTTCATCCATCCTCTGGAAGGCATGCAGCCGGTTGCGTGCATAAACGTGTAATAGCCTCTGGTTGCATAACCTGCCCCACTTATTCACTTTCAAGAGGAAGTGGAGGTCATAGTATAAAAAAAGACCTTATTTTATGACCAGAAAGCCTAAGGATCCTAATTGCTCATGACTGAAAGGCCACTGGGAGCAGGCTCAGGCAGCACATTATCACCTAAATACATTTGTGTTCTCCCACATATCAGCAAGGCCCTCTAGCCCTAGAAAATCCGAAATGGCTGTACATAGCATAGACAACAGCCTTAAGTACACTTGGTATCTCCTGCTTATGCCACTCGTGTATTCCTGTAGACACTGAGTTCAGTCATTCTGTGAAATTTACTCTCATGAACCAGGGAAAACCACTCCCTCCTTAGGCCTCTTCCTGACCTTTTGTGATGTAAAAGAAATTTTATAGCTTTAAGATAGTAGCAATATTTAAAAAAAAAAAAAAAAAAAAGTGAAATTACCTTATAAAATAGCCAGGAACAAGGGGCAGGAGGCAGAGAAAAAGAGAGAGTCGCATATTGCAAATATTTATCTTGTGATATTTCATAGTATCTTCAAATATTTTTTTTATAATTCTTATATTCTCCATTGTGGTAGTGGGCTACACAAACAGAATAGCAGTAGATAATTTTGGTAAGGTTTTTTGAAGCTGTCTTTTACATTATTTAGGCAAGACATCATAGTCTTGATTTAATTACTAGAGAACAGTTGTAAAACTGAGTGATACATACACCAAGAGAGTAGTCATCAAAGGTTGTGAAGATATGTAATGAATTGGTTCCTCAAAAGTCTGTCTTGGTTATGCTTGTGTTCAGTGTTTTCATTAATGGCCTGGATAAAGGGCCAGAGCTTACTTTTGACCTTTGCTCATGATATCATGATGTGTAGCAGTAAGTGTACTGAAATACAGGGTTAAAGTGATCTTGACAGAGAAGGAACTTGAAAAAGCAAAACATAAGACATTCATCAGAAACAACTGTAAGGCATTGCCCTTGGGCAAAAATAATCAACTGTGCAAACAGAGGATGAGGAACTTGTTCAGCAGTGGTTCAGAAAAAGATCTGGGAACAATAAACAGCATTAGTCAACAGTATCATGCTGTTGAAAAAAGGAAAATAACACACTAGGCTGTATGTTGAGTTGCCCCTGATATGCAAAATGTATGA
>VZTL01077607.1:0-23779 GCA_013400535.1 Scopus umbretta | reverse complement strand
GAAATAAATCTAAATAAATCTATTTTTCAGCCTTTCCTCTTCAGGTGATGTAGGATTAATGTATATGGAATTGAACAAATTTTGTAAGTTTTACAGTGCATGTCTTTGGAATTACCTTACAATGTCTTTATTGCCTATTGCTTCATTCTAGCAGCTGCTGTGTTTTCTGCAGCTAAAAGAAGGTTTTAAAACCTGATTTGGAATATGACCTGACAAAAGTAGGAAGAGATAGAATGACTCTGTAAAATATCTGTAATTACTTACCTTCAAATATGCAGGCATTATGCAATATAGGACCTTAAAAGTTATTTTATTCCCTCTTGATAGGCACAGAGCTTATCTCTTTTTGAGATCAAAATTTACTATATTCAAGGGGGAAAATTAGGACTACTGATTCCCCTTACATTTTTTTCTCTTTTACAATTATTTGTATAAATTCTCTTCTCCTATGACCAATTTAAGCTGCTTGTTTCATATGTAATTGTATCCAAGGGGAAGATGCAGCTGGGTTAAAGATACGTGTTTGTGTGTGTGCTTGAATATTCCATTACTAACTAGTGAGGTGATTTCCTGGAATCAGGAGGTTTTACCGATGCCCTTTATTTTATGTTAAAGAAATTATATTGTATTTTAAAAGGTAGTCAAGCACATCAGCAATTCTGGAAAAAAAAACTAAGTGCAGGCTTCTTGGATATTTGAACGATTTGGACTAATGGGCAATACTAAGTAGTCTTGGGAGGGGGGGAAGCGTGTATGCAGAAGAAAAAGAGCTGAGTTTGGGAACTAAAACAGAAAAACCACAGAGTGAGTAGGAAGTATATCTTGGGCAAGAGTAAAGAAATGCTGAGCAAGAGCTCTTGGGGCAGCATCCTGCTTTGCCAGCTGGGGGCACTTTCAGCTGTCTCATTTGTTTGATTCTTGCACAGCTGGAAAAGATCTGCCCCTGTAAAAGGGCTTGTTAGTTTTATCTTGAAAGTATAGCTGATAAATAAAATGGAGCGGGGGGAGCAGAAACAAACAAAAGGTAAAGTGAGTTCTTGTTTCTGCCTTCTGTCTGTGGGGAGGTTTCTACCCCTTCAGCTAGAATGCAAGCCCTCAAACAGGTTGAGTGCCTGTATTTGGCACAGCTGAGAGGCTGAAACTGCGGTGAGGAGCGCAGCCTAGAAGCAGCGTCAGAAATCTCCTAAAAATGATCTGGTGTTGATGACGAAAGTTTCTGTGCTCTCAGCAGCGGAGGTGCTACAGAAGAGTCCTGCTCCTCCCCTGGCTGCTCCCTCCTGTCCCCCAGCTGTGGTAAAGGCTGATCCAGCAACCTCTGCAGCTGTGCTGTTGCTGATGGGGTGGAAAGTCCAGTGAAAAAGCTGGAAGGCGGTAATAGGCATGAGCGGATGGGGGAATGCGTCAAAATGAGCAATTAATACTAGTTATTAAAACTAATAGTTCAAACTAGTTATTATTTGTGAACTTGATCATAATTAAACCAGTTACTCTTTTAGAGTAAAATTCTATACTGGTATCTTCTAACTGGAAAGACCTACAGAATCCCGAGTTTTGTCTAGGTGGTCAGGTAAAAATGTTAAGAGCTGAATAGTTCAGCTGGTGCCAAAGCTAAATGTGCTTCAGCAGCGATTAATGATCAGATTCAGCCTCTGCTGAGGCTGTGGTTTCACGTATGCTTCTTTCTCACAGTGTTGCCATCCACTCACTGTTCATTCTTGCTTGCTTCCCACCTTTACCCGCATATTCACTTGTGCCAGTATAGCAGTTTGTGTGACTGCCCAGTGAATTAGATTGGGAAACTAGTTCAGTTTTTAATTTTTTTTTTAAATTTTTTTTGGGGGGGGGGCGGGGAGGAGAGAGTTATTTTCCTCAATACAGTTCAACATGTGGCCATACCAGCAGTTGTCCTGGCACAAATAAGATTGTGGTGTAAGGTGGGAATAAGCTGGAGGGAGCAAGATATTAAAGCTAGCACTGTTGCTGAAGGAGATGTTTGTGAAAATACACCTTGTTTTGGTGCAGAGCAGCAGGAAAAAGGGTGTAACTAACTCTTCCAGGAATTGCTGAGTTGTATGTGGTCATTTTGCTCAGAACAGCAAAACTAGCTCTGCCTGTGGACCCCCATTCAGATCCCTCTTTTCTGTAGGAGGCTGAACAGAAATCTTACTGCTTCTAAACTCTGGAAGAGTATACTGTGCTAGACTGGAATGGATATAAATTTATCCCATGATAGGAAAAAAAAAAAAAGAAACACAACCAACCTGCGATTTTCTCTACGATTCTGTTGTTCTTTGGTGCAGTCATCAAATTGTCCTTTTCTACATATTGCCCTGGGTGCTGCTGCCACAAGAGATGCTGTAAAGGGCCCGTCATGCTGCACAGATGTACGTCCCTTCCAGGTATTAACTCATATCTGCCATTCCTTGTGCTGTAAACCAGCCCTCCTGGACTGCAGTGGCTGTACAGACCAGTCTGTTCACTCCTTTCCTGTGTATCTCACTACTTTCCCTGAACTGTAGTTCACTCAGGTACAAAGGTTCCTTGCCTTCCTTTTTCCAGGTGTAATATAGTAAGATTTTGCTCTTTATCCAGTGCTTTCTACTTACAGTTTTCACAGCTAGGTAAGCACCTTCTCATTTCTTACACAGAAACATAGATGCAGGTGATTGTAGCAGCTTGACCAAGGTCACGGCCTGGTCTCCATCCGAGCATGGAATAGTTAAATAGCTCTCCTCACTTCAGGCCACTGCCCAAGTCATCTGCATCTTAACAAGGGACCTGGCAACTCGATTTGCTTATTTTCGTAGTTGCATGTTATGTTTCTGTGGTACGTATTTTTCATTAATGTGGGCTAATTGGGTCATTAAATAATGAGAGACAATGAAATCCTGCTGTATCTTTGCATGCATGTCTCATTGCACGCCTGAGACCACGCTCACCAGTATCACTTCTCTTATTCCAAAGTTCTTCCAGTGCTGTTATTACCAAAGTACACAGTGCTGTCCTTGTGCAATAGAGATACCTGCTAAACCCCTTTGATATTGTGAAGCTCGCTTCACCTGGGACATAAGGAAGGAGGCTCATCTTGGAGTCAGAAATTGAGAGGAGCCTACACATTGAAGTTAGTGACTTGATTTAGAAACCTAAATGGGATCAGAGTTGTGTTGTGTGACACAATAAGAAGGTAATGATATTAAAGAATAAAGAACAATAATTGTCCCCTGACATTTTCTTTATTGATTTTATTATCAATTTTATTATAAAAATTCGTTGATCCCTTCAGTTCTGGGCGTAGTCTGTTAACAGATGAACTGCTTGAAGCCTTTCTCCAGTTTTCACTCAGTTCTCAGGTGGGCAGCTTTCCCATCAAAGTTGATGCCATTTTGCTAAGTAAGAGGACCAGTATAAAGGAGAGAGCGTTTTGGGATTTGTGCCATGAAGCAGTGTTAAGAGTCTTTAAGGCTTCTCCTTGACCCCCAGCCCAACAGAGAAGCGAAGACACCCCATCAGCTCTGCCTGGTGCTCGCAAGAGTGCTCACACCCAAGGTTGTCATTGCTGTGGCTGTATGTTGAGGCACCCATCTATGTGTCGGTAAATCAGTGATGTGCCATTTTTTTTCTCCTCACTTTACTACACAGAGTCCTCTCTCTTCAGGTTGTCAGATTGCTAAACAGGGTTGAAGCCATGAGTCTTCTCTGCCGAAGGCAGTATGTCCAGCAGGTTACATGATACTGTCCTCTAGTGGTAAAATACCCTGCTTGCAATCTTATCTCAAAAGCAGGGCGATTTCAGGCTCTTCCTTCCTCCTCTAGGTTAGTCACTCGTTAATACTGTTCTTGAAGAACCATCTTGCTTTGAAAAGGTTGCCTAATACTAACAAAAACATTTAGGAAGAAGTTCTTAACAGAGGAAATTTGTAACAAAGTTGATGTGAACTGCGATAGTGATGCTTTGCTAACATAATTCAGTTTCAGGTTTAGTTTTAAGTTTCAGTTGGCTGCCTCAGCCATTCTTCCATGTTGTTCCTTTAACTTACAAGTGGAAGTATATTTTTTGGAGAAGTACAAAACATCAAGTCAAGGGATTTGAGTTACTGCTCTGTTTCAACTGTAAAGTGTTGGCGAAACTTTGGATATCATTTTTCCCTGCCATGTCCTGGATGGAGTGTGGAGTGACAATAATAGCTACTTCATCACAGTGTTTGAGGGCTGTTGATGGAAAGAATGCAATGAAAAGTGCAAAAAATGATGAAATGTTCAAAGACTATGCGGTGTAAAAAACAGTAATACATTGCCTGTTACAATAGGACCAAACTATTTGAGCAAATCCTTTCTCAGGAGTGGTATTTTTTATATGTTTGCAAAAAATCAGGGTGAACTCTTGGCATATGTAGATCACCGTTTATAAGTTCTTTGTTTTTCAGTGAATTCTTACCTAGTATCACAGACTCCAAAGCAAGATGGAAGCTAAGGGAAAAAAACAACAGATTTCAAATGTTTATTCTCCTTTCTTTACTTTTCATGTACATATATTAGAATATGTTCTGTTACTATGTTTAGACCTAAATTATTAAGTCATCGATTCATTAGTGTTAATCAGTTGTTGATTTAGCCTTTAAATTAAAAAAGTAATAATTCTTTTGAGATAACTAGAAAGTAATAATAGTTTCAAGTTACTGTCTGGTATCCATCTAACTAATGATATACAGGTGAAAATTCAACCAATCACCCTTTTGATAATTAATAACTCTTCTAAAAGAACAAAAATCACATGCATTTTTCTGCACTCTTCTACAGGAATAAGTATAGAAAGAAAGACAGACATTCATAAGAAACTGAGCATCACCTCAAGCCAGTGTCACTTTTTCCCCCCAAGAGAGCAGTAATCTGAGGGACTTTAGATCTCCAGAGTACAGCAATTAGGTAAGACTTAATGATTTTCATGAGTCCAGACTATGAAAAGGTATCATTGTACAAAAGAAAAATCAGCATTCAGGTTGCCGTTAACTCTTGGAAAAGTTTTCATCTATAAATGTTCCAGAAGGAGCCGCTGCTGACTAGTAATTATGGCTGAGAGCAGTCCAGTTTTGTTTGTTTACCCATGAACACTAATGGTCCTATGGCCACTGGGAGAGATTGCTAGGAATTCAGCTGCCATTTGCCCATCACTTAATGGTGACCTAAAACCTGCCTGTAGACAAAGCTGCCTCATGGCAGGTGTGTCTTGAATATCTTGCTGAACTGCATGACTTTGATGTGAAGGGCTAGTGCCAGGGTTGGAATATGCAATGACTTTGTGTTTCATGACCAAATTGTTACCTAACAAGACCCAAGCCATTGCTGTAGTGTTACTCTGACACACAATAGGCTGGATCTTAAAACGTGTGCTAGATTTGTTGTCTCCTAATGCCTGGGTGGATGATGTAGCTTGCTTTTGTGAATGGGCAAAAAGCCTGGGATTTGCCTTTAAGTGCTTTGAAGCTGAAGTGTTCTTGTCTCTCTGTTTTCTGAGGCCGATTTTGAGGACTTGGCAGATGGACAGATCCTCAACTTATGTCATTTGAGCGAGGCAACTGGACAGTTAATGTAACATCAGTCAAAGCTAATTTGAGGGGTGGGAGGTGTATGCTAGATGTGCCGTATCAAAATGTGTTACAAAGCACTGCTATAAAGGCATCAGTGAAGGATTTGCCGTGGAGGAAATAGGAGTAATGTAAGTTCTGTGATTAGTCAGACAAACCAAATTCTTCTGTGCCTGTGCTGTTTGCTCGGGTGGCTTGCTTTACATGTAATAGCTTTCTGACATACGGGTTTTTAAGACACTGAAGTGTTGCTTAGACTTTAATACTTCAATACGTACACCACCTGTATGGTCCACAAGGCCCTGGCGTTAGCTAACAACGTTAGTTCAACTCAGCATCCCTCCCCAGACTGGTCAAAGAGTGAGGCTTGCTGACAACTGGCTTGCTGCTGCTGACGAGGCTTGAGATGAAGCTGTACATTGCAGATCAGTGCCATGGACCTCCACCTGCATAAATGAATTGTGGATAATGTTCACCAACAGCTGTTATTGTTTGATAACTTACAAACACAGGATGCAATATTGAAACCAAATAGCTCTCACATATGTAGTCAGCTGGGAGAATATAAGTTCCTCCATTAGGTGTTCTCAGTTGCTTGTTGGGGGGGTGTTGCTGAGTGGGGTGTGCTACATGGGTACCAAGATAGATCCCTAAGGTTAGACAACATGAACAACTCTGCCTTGCAGCAAGTCCAAGATACATCCTCTTTAAAAAAAGAATTCAAACTGAAAAATAGGTCTACCACACGTCTAATAATTCTCCAAATGTCATCTACTCTGCCTTGCTTAGATACCTCCTTTAAAAATACAAGAGCAGCAAAGTTTTGATAAAATATTTAAAGATCTAGAACCTTGGCCAAAGGTTATTGGTAAAGAGGCTGCACTTGATTTTCAGAACCTGAGATCCTGATTTCAGCTTTCAATTTCTATTGACTCAGCTCTGTTCCTTCAATGGAGCCTGTCTGACTGACCAGTGATGTCAAATATGCTCTGAAATCATGAGGGAAAACTTATTTGCTCTCATTTTTCTGTCACAGTAGGGTATATCCAGAAGTCTATGAATATATTGATTTACAGTCTTTCTGAAAGTAGATTCTTATGAAATTAGCAACTGAAATCAATCCCCATGGATGTTTAGTAGTCAAGAAATGTTTTATTTAATTCAAACACGGAATTAATGTTGATATGAAAGCTATACCAAGCAATTCTTACTGTAAGAAGTGCCTTGTGGACATTTCTTTCTTTACTTTCTCTCTCTTTTTAAAATTTATTTGTTTGTTTGTTTGTTTGGGGTGAATGTTTTTGTAGCAGCACACTTAAAAAACCTTGCAAGGAAGTGCACAGTAGAGTGAAGTATTTTAGCAGAGGACACAATACAAGACTTGAGCCTTCTGGTTTTGGGTTTTGGGGGTTGTTGTTTTGTGGGGGTTTTTTTTAAATATTAGAAATAACTCTGTTGCAGCTTGATATGTAGTTTGGCTTGTGTGTGATCTATTTCCCATACATGTATGTGGTAAGAAGGGAACCAAATTTCTTCTCAGAGAGGGTATGACAGTTTTTTCATAAGTAGCACATCCTGCTAATTTTGANAACTGGGGTTAAACCACAACATGTCATCACATCGTAGTATCTGTTTTTACCCCATTGGCTGCCTACAGTTTTCTCTTTAGAAGCTGGGAAATTTGCTCATAGCCCTCAATTGTATCCCTAACACCTTATCCTACATTGTTGTAAGTGAAGTCAGCAATTGCCTGCCTTCAGTTCTTCACTAAATATAGAAGAATTAACCCATTCCTTACTGTTTTACCAAAACCTTTCATACAGATCTTTCAAGGTGGTAAGGGTCAAGCCCTTTAAAAATTAATTATTTAACATGTAGCAGTGACAAAGTTGATTTTTGCAAATAAATTACTTCTAAATTAATATTGCTAATACTTTGTCAGAAAGTTTATCCCTATGTTTCCCTTCTATTTATTGATCTTGTCTTCAGATTTTTGAGCTTATAAGCCATTTTGTGCTGATTTACGTTTCCAATTAAACTTTTTATATACAAGAAATAGCTTAGATGTGACAGTAAAGATACAGATTTTTTTTTAAATAACAAATACTGTAGATAGTACTAATTTGTATTAGTAAATTTAATAAACTTTTTCTCCCTGTTCTTACATGAAGATCAAATCACTTAATACCAGAATTTACCACTGATTCTCTGGAATTTATATCAGTAATGACTGGGAAGTCCATTTACTATGCAGATAAAACTAAATAGTACAAATAGAATCACAGAATCGTTAAGGTTGAAAAAGACCTCTAAAACCATCTAGTCCAACCATCAACCCAATACCACCATGCCTACTAAACCATGTCTTGAAGTGCCACATCCACATGTTTTTTGAACACCTCCAGGGATGGGGACTCCACCACCTCCCTGGGCAGCCTGTTCCAATGCTTCACCACTCTTCCAGTAAAGAAATTTTTCCTAATATCCAATCTAAACCTCCCCTGGTGCAACTTGAGGCCATTTCCTCTTGTCCTCTTGCTAGTTACTTGGGTGAAGAGGCCAACACCCTCCTCACTACAGCCTCCTCTCAGGAAGTTGTAGAGAGCGATAAGGTCTCCCCTCAGCCTCTTCTTCAGACTGAACAGTTCCAGTTCTGTCAGCCGCTCATCATTAAGACTTTTTCTCCAGGCCCTTCACCAGCTTCGTTGCCCTTTTCTAGACACGCTTCAGCACCTCAATGTCCTTCTTGTAGTGAGGGGCTCAAAACTGAACACAATAGAGTTAAGGTTAGAGAAAATATTTGAATAGAAGATAGTAGATGTGAAAAGTACATGTCTGAATGGCAAACAGTTAAAAAGAGATTCTGGATTGACACGTTATAGCTCCATGGAAGTTAATACACCTATACCAATTCACATGAGCTGAGAAAATCAATGAAGTTAAGCTTAAGAGAAAAAGGGACAGATGGGACCTGGAGTATGCAGTGAGGAAGTCTGTATGTTTGCAGAAAAAATACCCCGCAGAAGTGACAGCAGTGCTTCAGCCACTGGAATAATTTTTTCTCCAGTTCTGTATGTCTGGTAGTTGGCTCATAAATGGTTTCTTGTACACACAAGAACGTGGACTAGGTAAGAACATAGTTGAGTTTGTCAACTACGAGGTTAAAAAATACACTTAAATGATCCAGCCGCTGGATGTCTCTCTTGTTCTGCTTACATAAATGAGGACTGGCCTTTCAGAGTGAAAAACCTACATCTCTGAAAGATAAATGGGTCAGTGTGGAAAGCCCACTGTCCAGTGCTGCCCAGCTGACCGAAATATGACAGCAGTCCAACTCTCAACATGATAGACTGTAAGTACGAGTTATAAGCAAGATAAACAGTTGGGAAATGCATTTTTCTTCCATTACAAGAGCACTTCTTACCAGGCCCATTCTTCTCAGTTGTGCTCTGCACAACTGTATTAAATAACCTGGTGCCAATAACTGAACATTATTTGAGAAAATACGTTAAAATCAGTAGTGCCTTTCTCAATAGTTACAATATGTAAGCAAATACTACGTTAGGCTGGATAGTGGAAATGCACCAGGTAAATTTTCTTTTTTCCTGCCAGAGGTTCCTGGCTCAGGTGAGTTGAAGTTGGTAGTAATTTCAGCTAGACAAGAACAGATTTCCCTTTTCTGGAAGAGTCTGCACCTTCTATTTATTTCTCTATTCTGAAACAGAATTGAGAGACACACACATTCAGAACTTTCCATGAAATCCTGTTCTGGAAAAGTAAACATCAGGAGAGACTTTTGGTTACCTGTGTGAGTCTAGGGGACAGGAGCAGGGCTTTGTTTTGCTCAGCTGCATTACTTTAGCAATGGAAGTCTTTCATTATGGGCTCTTGTTTGTTTGAGGTGTCAAAAATAAATGAATGCAGAAAAATGCTTAAGAAACCCTTTGGCGGTTAAGAACTTCAAGGTCTCTGACTTGGGTAGAATCAGAGTTTTGTATTGCTTCGTAGCACACAGCTTTCGGTGATGTGAAATACAGGGAAGAACAGAGCGAAGCCTCGCGCAGTGATTTCAGAAGGACCGATGAAGGTGAGTGCTGAGAATTTAGGGTTTCAGTGATTTAGCTAGGATAACACAGGAATTTGGGGTTAGGGAGGAATGTAATAGAGATCTTTAAGTTTCAAGGTAATGTGAGGACTAGATAATTTTTTCCATTCTTCAATTCTCCACGCTATTTTCAGAAAGAGTTTCATCTGTATATTGTGAGATATTCCTCATATTCATACTAGTTATTTAATTCTTTAACTTAAAAAATAACTTACATTACGTATTCTGAATGCTAAAAGTCTGATATCTTTCAGAATTTTGCTGGATTTTTTTCTGTAGCTCTCAGTATACATGAAAGAAGTTATGTAACTTTTTACTTTAATGGTTGGCGAATGTTTGAGCTCCTCTAGTTTATTTTGGTCAAAAGTGTTGATATGAAGTGATATATCTTTGTGTACATTCTTTGTAATCAAAGTGGGATTAAGCTGAGGTCCTGTTTCCCTAAATGTAACAGGGAAAAAGACAATAGGAAACAGCTCCTTTGGCAGTAACCCAAGGCTCTCTTTTCAACCAGTGCTGCACTTGGGAAAACTCTCGCTCCCTCTTTTTTCTCTTTGTGGGAATTCAGGATCATCTCCAACGTGTTTCACTGGTTTGGGTTTGCTTTGGTTTGGTTTGGGTTTTTTTGCCAGTGTATGTAGCATTTCTGACTGGGTCACTTACACCATTTTGCTAAAATTATATCCACACCTTTGTGTTCGCATCCACATGGCTCAGATTATTTTTTTACTTGCCTGTCTTGTGGCTGGTGCTTGGGAGGTGATACCTATTTGTCTGCGTCTTCTGTTTGCCCACAGTTATCTTTCAAAACTATTTTCCTCTCTACTTTCCTCTTCCACTCTTTGTTTTCAGTTGGTTTTCTCTGTAGCCATTAAGGAAAACAGGCAGAAAAAGTGTGCCTCCCACTTCTTTGTAAAAGGTGGGTTTATGAACCAGTCTATTACTGCATTTTGAAATGTGCTGTTATCAGTTCTTTTGAGCTTCACTTCTTTTTAAAGGACCTAAACAGCATTTGGTCGTCCAAGAAGTTTTGCTGTCTCTTATCGTGGATGGTGAAATTTTAAGAATATCAGAAGTGTTGTTTAACAGTCTAAACTAAGCCTTAAACAGGGAATGTGCTCATTGCCACGTTCTTAAAGGCTAGGGCAGACAAACCTGCATTTTGCTGTACTGAATATTTTAAGGTCTCTATGCCTTCTGGATTTTAGCTTTTCCAGATTAATACTGGGGAAGATCTTTGCCTAATCCTGATTATGTATAAAAACAATAATCTGAAATGGTTATCTAGTGCAAGAGCCAGATTGCATGGTTGTTATCTTACACTGGCAGTGAAACCCCTGGAAAGTTATTTAATTTTGTAAATTAGCATGCAATTCGAAAATAAGTTTTGCTTTGAGTTTTTTGGGGGGTGTTGGGGTTTTTTCCCCAGCAAAATCAAGAATAAGCATCATTATAATGCATGGTTTCTTTCTATAGCTTTCACCTAGATTTAGAGATTACTTCAGAGTTCATCTTAATTATCCTATACTGTATCTTGCAGCAATATTTGTCCTAGTGTTGTTGGAAGTCCCTGTAGGGTGGCTCTATTAAAACTCTGCAAAAGGAGACATAAAGGGAAAGGGATAATACTGTACACAGATGAATACAGCAGTACAGAGCAGTACAGAGCTCTGAAGTTCCAGTGTATTTTTAGTCAAAAGAAATGTCTGTCTAGTTCAAGAATTATGGAAGAAAAGTGGATCTGTAATTATGTTCATAATTAGAGAGGTCCTTTTTTTGTGCTTAATCTAAATAATGTAAAATATGTAGGTAGTAGAAAATCTGATAATGTAGGAGGTTATTGTGGTCCAGGGAAAGGAGCGGGGACTGAATCCTAAAATAGTGAAAAATCAGCATAGCTCAGTTGGAGCTTTTCATTTCTGTTGATGTACAGTGGTTGAAAACTGGTTTATGACTTCAAGTTGCATAGAAACAAAGCAAACCAAAGAAACTGTTATGAAAGCATCCATCTAGGAAAACACTGGGGGAAGAAACATACAGTGAAAGCAGAACTCTTTCTAAATTAAATTTACTATTAAATTTAATAAAGTTTCCTAGTGGGGAGTTCCTGGAAAATGTGGACTGAAATGTGAAGCAAACTTTGATTGCTCTTTTAGATGCCTTGCTGGTATATTTACAAGAACTAAATTGATTTATTTTTTTTTTAATTACTTCTAAAAATACCCATGCTTCACAGCCACCTGAAGAAGCATTTGCTATGGTTGTTTCCAAAGGAACAGCTTAATAGATTCATAAATATCAAAGTTAATAGGCTCCTAAAAACAAGGAAAATTGCCTGTAGGTGATTTCTGCTTATACAGAAATAGCTACTCTCTGAACTGAAACGTTCTTTAAACTTTCTCTCTAGGCCTGTTACCTATTACTGCATACTTTGCTGTCCTGTTCCTTTAGCTGTTTTGAATCAACAGTGGGTAGAGCAATACTTAAATGAAATGTACTTGAGGGTGAAACATGATCTAACAAATTATAGAAAATAAACAATACTAGGCGTAGCTTGTGACTATAAGGAGATCAGAAACTGTCTAATGGGGACACATTTTTTTTGAAAATGTAACAGCTATGCCACATCATCATAAAGCCATACTTAGAGCTGGCTTTGAAGAAAAGATAAAGTCTTTCAAAAAGTGGCTTCCAGAAAGGATTCGGAGAAAAATTTTTTTTCTTGTATTAGGTTTCTATTTGGTATGCGGCTACTTCTCCTTTATTTTTGCTGCCTTTTTCCCCTTGATTTTAATTGTAATGGTGTTAAGGCACCTAACAGTCCTGATAAGCAGCTTTTACTAAAGATGTAAAAATAATTATTTTCTGCTCAAACTTGGTGATGTGCGTAAGCTTCATAACGGTCATATTTAGAGAAAACAAGAGCTCTTTCCTCCCCTTAGGGGTGCAGGAAAAAACATCTGCTGGCAAATTAACTTACACTGTGCTTTACACTTCTTCCATTTAATATTTGTGTTGTAATGGGGGGCCTCATCATTATTAGACAGCTCACAGAATCATGCTTGTGAAAGGACATGCAAGGTATGAAAAGAGATGCTAGAAAATTGGGTCTTCCTGTTAAGATTTCGTAACAGGCTTTGAGTCCTGGTGGACTTCCCGCTGCTAGAGCCTTAAACCAGTCTAAACGCAGTAGAGTTGATTTTACAGAAGGCAGCAGGAGACTGAAACAAGACTGAGCAGTGCTGGTTTATGGCATGGGGAAAAGTCTGGCGAAAGCTGCTGGTACTCTCCCCATCACAACTGAGCTGGTTCCACCCAGGAAGTGCAGGTGAACTGTGATTTAATTTAGGATATCTGCATCCCCATTTGGGGTGCCCATTAGATAGAAACTAAGAGGCCCTTGCTCTACTCTTCTTCACTGTTCCTGTTTCTGGTAACTACATTTTATGAGTAGACAGCTGTTCATCATGTTAGATATTTGTATTTCACATTCCTCAAGTCTCCAAAATTCTTTGTCAGTGGGGAAGAAACGTTCATAAAGTCATTATCCACTGGCAAGTTTTAGAAATCTGTTACCTAAAGTTTTACAAAGGAGCTTTTATCAAAATCTTTATTTTTGAAATGTAATTCTAGAAGTATGTTGTTACTAGTAAGACCCCTGTGAGACTGGTTCCCTCCAGAAAATGTAGGCCTCCTTAGAAAAGATGATGAGATGTTGTAGTCTTGACTTGAGAGTGAGCTTTTCATTCCCTCAACCTTTGTTTTTTGAGAAATCCATCCCTGATGCTCCATCGCAGGGTGTAGTGTACAATAAGGAAAAACATTTTTTCTCCTTTAGTCAACAAGTAAACCTCTCCCCCCTTCCCTCCACCTGCAGTTGAATAAAAAACCATCACAGCAACTTAAAGGGAATAGAACAGAATTCAACATTTCTTCTAATCACTAGGTACAATGTGAAATAAAACTGACTCCCCAACAGTTCTCTCTTTAAAATGTGAGTATCTTCTTTCCCCACTGCGCTAGTCTGAAATAACGAGGCAGGAACCAACCACGCCGTTAGGCTGGCTCTGGTCTTCTCTTACTCTGCCGTGGCTGTCAGCATCAACGTTTCTGTTACCTCGCTCTCGCTTGATTTTGGAGGTCCTTCTCTACTCTTACTCTCCTTCTTCCACTGATCACTTCCCCCTCCTCATGTCACGCTTTCCTTTTCTTGGTTCTCTGACAGCTTTTGAGTTTGCTCCACATTGGCGGGACTGGACCTACTGTATATTTTGTTCTGTCTGACTGGGAAGCTGAAACTTAGCATCCCTTGGATTTCTCTGGGTGTTGTGTAATTGAATTGTCTAGAGGGTTAATCATCTGATTATTCTGACATTCTTGATGAAAAAATATGTGTATTAAAATCATAATGTAATTACAGAATTTGCTTTTAGCATGAATATATTTCTTCTCAGTGACACTGAAATTATTTACTACTCCCAATATTTATATATTATTTTGACAGATATGCAGTGGACTATGAGTAATTTTAAGGTGGCACAGTTTACCCTGTGCAGCTTAAAAGCAAGGATGCCCCCCCCTGCCCTTTGCCCCATCACATTTTCTTATTAATGGACACATTTGAATTGTCAGCTTTCCTAAAGCCTTGGTGTACAGGCTGGAATGATCAGATTAATTTAATTGCTTAACCATGTCGTTCCTAACTAGGAGTACTGAACACCCTCTTGCTCTTGCTTTATCTTTTCCCTAGCAGTTCTTCTGGGTTTGTTTTTTTTTTATTCATCCTGTTAGTTTAAATGTAAGAATTCCAAGCCGAACTAGCCTGTAATGTGGAAAAGTAGGCTTCCAGGAGCTGTGTGGGCTAAGAATAAACTTCTGACTGTCTGGAGGTAGGATGCGAAGACGGCTCAGCTGGCAGGTTAATGATGATTGTCATGAATATTAAATGATAGAACCAAAACAAAACTCCCAGAGAGACACTTATGCACAAATCTTACATAGCAACACAACCAGCTCAGACAGCTGGCTCTCTGTGGACTTCCTTGAAAGAAAACAGTGCTGAGGCATATTAAGATGATTTTTATAAACCGGAAAGCCAATTTGTGATGCACTGTTTGAAAGTTAGAGGTCTGAATGATTTATAGCTTGAAGCAGAAATCTGTTTTCTGAAGTGGATAAATAACAGGTAAATTATATCTGTGCTGTTCTCCCTTGTATTAAGCATTTCAGAATATTTTTGAGCTTTGTGCTCACTATAAAACATGTTCAAGGGGTAAGCCTTACTGTTAAAGTTCATACCAGCTCTCTGGTGTGCAACTACAGTCCCACTTCTTCCTCTGAAGCTCCTCTCATCCCTCCTTTGGTTTTTTTTTGTTTGTTTGTTTGTTTTTTTTTTCTGTCTAAAAAGACCACCTTGCACAGAATAATAAACTACAGTTGGTTTTGTTTCTTTCTTGTGATTTGTCCCAGACAGGATAAGAGCTTGCTATTCAGAGTTCCTCCTTCAGCTCCAGTGGTGTAAAGCTACCTCCTGCTACATGAAAAAATTGCTCCAGCACATGCAAAAAATTAAAATTCATGAAGCTTGGATTTATTGGAAGTAACACCAACGTAGATCTGGGATGATTCCATTAACAGCGCTGCAGTCATGCTCTGCCTCTAAAAGGGTATCTAAAGGTGAGAGATTCTCTACGGCCTAAAGAGCAATCTTTGTTACACTTTGTAAGTTGGGGTCAGATTCTCACACATAACTTCCTTGGCTTTTACGGTTGTGTAAATTTATACCAACTTAATATGTGGTTCAGTGATTGCAGACACCAAAAGGAATGAGCTGACATAACGGAGTAGGTTTTCTCAGAAACTGCATGTAGGCATGATCCATTTTGTGGTGTTATTCTGAGTATAAAAAGATAAAGTAAATCTAAACTATTTTTAGGTAAGATGAGTCAGTCTAAATGAGTTGATGGAAAAAGATATAAATGAAAGGACAGTCCTGTCAGAGGAAGTTATGGAGAGTAATGCTTTTATATAAACATTCTGCAGAATGCATTTGGCTTTCCAAACCCTGTCTGTAAATCAAGAAGTGCTTTCCAGTGACTCACGGAGACCTCTCTAGTCAGATGGTGCTAGCTGCCTTTGTTTTCAGTTCAATTGCATTAAAAACAGAATATATTTTTAAAAGTAGAAATGTAAAAGTATTTATGTAAATAGTTGATGCAGTTATTCCAGTGATATTACGTGACTATGAACAGCGTGCGCAATCAGAAATAGAAGTGGCCAGCGGGTTCCCAGCTGTGAAGAAAACATACTCAGTGAGATAGTTTTTCAGCTAGTATCAGGACAACCCCTGCTATGTTTTTGTTGTTGTTAAATCAAATGGCGTAGTGGAATGGGAGTGATTTTTTTTTAAGGGTAACATAAACCAGATACATTTAAAAGACTTAGTTAGACTAGCTTATATTTGTGTTTTCACAGGACCGTGAGGAATTTACATGCATACTCACTGACAGGGCTTGCAATAAGGTGAGCTACAGTATTGTGGAATAATAGTTTGTAACTATTTCCCTGTGTATAAAGGTTTCCCGTAAATATATATCACGTTTTGAAGCAGATACAGCTAACATCATTATTCAGATAAAATCTTGCTTCAGATTTTACTTTTTTTCAAGCTGAAAAGCTCCTTTAGATACTTAGGGAAGTTCAGGTTAATGTATCCTAGTCTGCAAAGGCTACAAACAGTTGTTTTGGGATTAGAGGCTCATTTCTTACTTATTTGAAATATCTAGTCTGTTTTATCATAAACTAGCTAAGCCTAGTGGATGAAAAGTTTACCTCTAGTTTCCAGCTGCACCTTCATTTTGCACATTTTGAATGTATCATTAAAACTCTTGACAACCTTGTGAAACACCTTTTATACAATGCCTTTAAGCGACTGAGCCAGAAATACTGTTGGGGTTGTCACGGTTTGTACCAGTATTTCAACAAATGACCAATGGACATATAGGCAAATTCCAAGTGATGACAGGTGTGGATGAACATGGGTAGAATATACTCACTTCAGCTGAAAGATGAAGCACCACAAAGGGATACCAATTTGGAGCGAGGAAATTAAAGCTAGAGCTTCAGAAAGTAGCATTCTTGGTATTACAGCCATCTTAGGGTCCCACCAGCCCGAATGTCCAACCAACATCACCTTCTTCAAATGGCTGAAAGTCCCAATAGGGAGGAAAAACAAAGGGAATTCAAGGGAAGCATCACCTCAATTAACAGCCAGGAAACCCAGCGTTAAGGATTGCAAAGTTGTAGTGAAGCCGAGAATTGCACCTTCATCTCTGTGTCCCAGGTCACCACTTCAGCAGCAAAACTCCAGCCTTCTTTCTTTCTTAAACTAGAATGGGCATTGCTTAAAGACAAAATGAGAAAAATTGGTAAGTTATGGACTGAACAGCAGCAGCATGATTTTCCATGAATCCAGGCACCTGCAGGGTATCAAAGGAAAAGGCATCAGTATTTCTGGAAAATGAGACTGAGGATGTCAAGCAAGGGGCCAGCAGTCACGAATTGTTTAGTTCACGCTGATTTTCCCAGAACTGTATCCAAGGAGGAGGTCACACTTTTCCATTCTCAGGCTCAACCTTTTCTACGAGTGCATCAGCAAGTTTCACCTCCTCTGAAACTGCACGCTCCGGTGAGTTATTTATCACCTCCTGCTGCTTCTTGTAAGTAGCATTTCATTCACCGTCCTTCTCTCTGCCTTGGATTGTTATATGCCACTGACACACTTCTGCTTCACATATAAACCTTTCAGCAGCCTGTTTTCTTCCAGCTCCAAGACAAAGGATCCAATTCAGAGAAATGGGAAGGAAGTATTTATCCTTGGCAGTGGCAATTTAGGGACATGTGTAACATTTAATGTGTAGAATCATGGAGGCTCAGCACATACTCAAACATCCCTCCTAAGCATGTATTCTTAAAATCCTTTCAAGTTCATTAAAATTGATAGGTTGATCTTTTGCACACTAATACTGAGAGCTTTTCAGTTTTCCCTGTAAGCTGCCATCATAATTTCTTTTCTCCCATTTTTGTTGTGTCAGAGATCAAAACTGCAGGGCGTTGCTTCTGACCTGTTCAGTTTAAAGAATACATGGAATAGAACATGTTTTAGAAAGACTGCAAGACTGTTGCCTTTGTCTCAGCTGCTAGATCTGTCTGTCTTGTATCTCAGGCACACGTGTATGTTTGTCTTTCTGTAACACGAAAATACATCATAAATGCCTTTAAAGTCCTACTGTCTTAAAAAGTATTGCATAACTATTTTAAAGTACAAAGCATGGTTAAACAATAAATACGGAAAAAATCAGTGCTATTCTTGACACACTTTCAAGCATAATGTAGGACACAGACATGTTACTACCTAAGAATATAATCTCAATTTAAACATGTAATCCCTTCAAGTAACACTTTTGCCATATGTATACTTCGGTTTGATGCATGGCTGCACAGTTCTGCAGCTCAGAATGAACACTTTGGTTTTTTTGTGGAGAGACAGTTATTCTTTTTAATGAGACTATGTTTTTAGGAGCTTTGCTCAAACATAAAAATTAATAAGGGTTTGTCCTGGTTTCAGCTGGGATAGAGTTCATTTTCTTCCTAGTAGCTGCTATAGTGCTGTGTTTTGGATTTAGTATGAGAACAATGCTGATAACACACTGATGTTCTAGTTGTTGCTCAGTAGTGTTTAGTCTAGTGAAGGACTTTTCAGCTTCCCATGCTCTGCCAGGGGCACAAGAAGCTGGGAGGGGGCACAGCCAGGACAGCTGACCCCAACTGGCCACAGGGCTATTCCATACCATATGGCGTCACGCTTAGTATAGAAACTGGGGGAGTTGGCCAGGGGGGCAGTGATCACTGCTTGGGGCCTGGCTGGGCATCGGTCAGCGGGTGGTGAGCAATTGTATTGTGCAGCACTTGTTTTGGTTATTATTATTATTTTTTTTTTCCCCTTCCTCTGCTGTCCTATTAAACTCCTTTTATCTCAACTCACGAATTTTACTTTTTTCTTCCAGTTCTCTCCCCCATCCCCCTGGGGAGTGAGCGAACGGCTGCATGGTGTTTAGCTGCCTGCCGGGTTAAACCACAACAGCGTTGAATGTAGTAAGTAAGTTTGAGTTACCTAGCCCTTATCTGCGATCATTACCAAAACAGCACCGCAATGTAAAATAAAGGGTATGTAGCTGCAGCCTCCAACGAGAAGACTAGCCTCCTAGGATACCCTTGATCTGCCACAGCTATTTTGAGCCAGTTATATCAGTTTAATCTATAAAGTTACCCTCCAGGCAGTTAATTGCTTGGTAACTAAGCTCTGCGTATCCAACACAACTGGTTTTAGTGTCTCTGCAAAGGAGCACAGAACTAGGCAGAGGGAAGTTTTCACTTCAGTCATCATCTAATTCCCTCTGTCCAACTGCCAGAAAAGAAAATTCCCTTTCCTCTACTGGCTGAAACAAATGCTACCTATGCAGGTTTTTTTCATTCAAAGATTCCATTGTCTACAAAAGAAGGGTGCGAGGCTTTAAGTTCAGCTCTACGTTCAGACATTCTTACAAGTTTAGGCCTGGTTGGATTCAGTTCATGTGTTTGACTCTTTGTCATCAGTCTATTATCTGTGTTGTCATAACCTCTAAATCCCAAGTAGATATGCCAAGAAGTGGACTTGGATGTTCCTAATGCAAGGGTTAGACCCAAGCCTCTGCATTACCTGCTGCCTTTGCACAATATGAGAAAACGTTCAGTAAATCTGGAAGGTAAAATATGGACATTGGGACATTAACTTTTTTTTTTTCCTTTTTCAAAGAGGTTTCTTTCAGTTGAGAGAAAATTATGTCATATTTCGATTTTTCTTGGATGGCTTATCTCCGAGACAGCTTGCACCCCGATTCTTCTAAATTTTTCTCTTCTCAGAAAGGTAATGTCTCATGTCAGAAGGATAAATCCTCATGTCACAAAGGTACTGCAGAAGACGGTCATCTGAACATTGATTAAATGGTGCAGAATTTCTGATTGCAATAGCTACAAATCACCTATGGGAAACAGTAACAGGAATTGTTTACTCTAGAATACTTCCTGTGGCTCTGCAGTTCATCCAGGTGCGCAAGCTCTGTTTTTCACAGAACGTTAATCTCTGTTTCTGTCTGTTATTTTGGATTTTTTGTCAATAGATAACCCAAGCCAAGAAGATACAAGTTTTGTAAACAAGTAAATTAGGACTCACACCTTCTACCGAACAGGAAGAAAAAAGCCAAAACAGAAGGTGTTACGTAAAGACCAACAGACGGGTAAGGGTACAAGTTTACATTGTTATCATTGACCGTATCTGAGAGAAGCAAAAGTAGGAAGCGCTGCCTGCTATCAGACCTGCGCGTACTGCTCTGCCAAATCTACCTTACCAGTATAAATTGTCCCAATAGCACACCAAGACACATTCTCATTCCCCACCTATTCTAATTTAAGAGTTAGGGGCTTTTTTTGGTCATGCCAAGATCCAAATCTCGCCTATGCTATTAGAGTACTTCTAGCAGTGATGCCCACCTATCGTACACCTATCTTTGAGACTCTGATTGAACAGAGTGAAAAAAAAAAAATCACCTTTTGATATAGCACTGATTTTTCTGTCAAAGCAGTCAGATACATTCTATATTATAACTGTCTGAATCGGCATTCACAGATAGGGCTCCGAGTGAAGCAATTATTAAAAAGCTAAAAGTTAATGGGTTTTTTTGTTTGTTCTAATTAAAGCATTCACAGACAAGGATTGATTTTCTTGGAAAACAGCCTTTCTGTATACCATGTAAGTAGCTTTCAAGTAACAGGTTCATGTGTATTTTACTTTACCTGAATATTACATGCATGGATCGTTTACATGCATTATGTGCATGGATCTGTCATGCAAGTTGCATGCCTTGTATATCGTTTCCTGTATGGACAGAAAAGCATTAAGCAAAAGCATAAACAGATGACGGATAATGAAGTGTATGCTTGTCATCACTTACATCAGTTCTGGGGATTTCAAGATATCCATGAGAACATCCAGTGTTCATCTGAAGATATGCAAATACTAATCAGAGTTACTTAGCACGTCTTACTGATGTGCAGCTGAAGCCTACTGAATGGCAGCTTTTTCACCAACAGAAGTAGTCAGAAGGGGTTTTTTTTCATTTTCTTCCTCTCAGTTTAACTGGATCAGCTGAAAAATTAACGTTGGACTTCCTATACGAAACTTTTCATATCTCTTCCCATTCTCTCTTGAGCAGATGCAAATTACATTGAACATGTTTTGGATATTTATCTATAAAAGAGACAATGCATTGTAAAAGTCAGCTAAACCATTTTTTTCTTGTTTTCTCTCCTGCACCATCAAGTGAGTTCTACATGTTCTTGGGAGTCTTGCAAGACAAAAACTGCAGCAGTTAAATGCCTTTGCAAACTCATTAGTTGAATTTGTAGCCTGATGGTGGTTTTGAAACAAAAGTTAGAGGAGGTGATTTACAAACTGTGTTGAGGCTTCTCCCGTTCCAAAGCACTGTACCTAAAACAGATAAGCATCCTCTTTTTATTTTTACCGAAATGTGAAAGTCTGGCAGGTCTGACAAGTGCAGTCTGAAACATGATCCTACACTGATTCCTGTTATTATGAATTCACAGCTGGTGTCATCAGACCACAAAGAATATTAGCCTAGGCTGCAGTTCTCAAAGAAACACTATGGCCTTTTCTGTGTAAGAAAACTAATACAGAAACCGATTCACTTAAATCAGTGAAACACACGTATTTTTGGCAAAGGGCCACAAAAAGAATGGTGTCCATATACACATTACAGTTAGGAAAGAAATTACTTTGGTTTATGTCTAATCCCAAATTCTTGGGAAAATTTCAGCTGCTCAATCTGCAGGATTCGGAGTACCTGCATTCTGGCCAGGTAGTCTTGTTTAAATTAGGATGCGGTAACTAATAACTGTGACTAACAGCTGCTAACACACCTTACATGTTCTTAGTGTGATTTCACTTAACTGCAGTCTCTGCAACTGCAAAAATAAACCTAATACTTTGATCTGCATTTCATAACCCCTTTACTGAATTTTGTTTGCTTATATTATTAGTCCTGTTGCTCCGGTTGTTCATCAGAGAAGTCCTTGAAGTACGGCTGACAGAATCTATCCTGTCACAAAAGTTAGTCAAATGTATTGGGATTGAAGTGAGGGGCTACTGAAAGGAGTGCCAGGTGGGAAACGGCAACTCAGGATATGCGTCCTCTAAGCGATGAACCCATCTGCTAATTCTTAACATTCTGAAGAGTAACCTATTATTAAATACTAAAGAAAGGCAATTCTTGGCGCAGCAATTCACCAAAACCTCAGACCATTCAAACACCCACGTTCAGTTCGCAAGATGCAGATTAGAAGCAGCACAGCAAAACCAGTGACATTTGCAATGTCATCTGGAAGCAGCAAGTAAATTGAGAAGAAATTCCTCACACTCCAAAGGAGGTGTGGAGTAGTAGGAGGCCTACAACAGGCCTTTGCACAGCTTTGAGTGCAGTTTATAGATAGCGAGGGCACCTGTTTTACTGCAGTAATACAGAGGTCAGGGAAATGCAGCTGCCTGAAAAAACAGGGATAGCATACAATTTGCTTGTTTTGAGTGCCATGTATAGACAATGAGGGCACCTGTCTTATTGCAGTAATAGAGAGGTTAGGGAAATGCAACTTACTGCACAAAACAACCATAGACGGTTTGCTTTCAAGCGAAATAAATTTCAGGCTGTTGGCAAGTGACCACCTTAGACATAAAATAGTGTCATTAAATTAACACTAAAAGAAATACTGTGGTACTTTGAATTCATTTTTAAAAAGTAGTCAGTGAAAACATGTTAAGGATCTACGCCAACTTAGAGCCTTATTACCATAACAGTGTTCTATTGAGTGGGAACCTCAAGTGGAATGGCCTAGGAAGTGATTAAATGCGAGTCCTTCTGTTCCCAACTGAAATAAAACCAAAACAAATAAAAACAAAAAAAGACATTTTGCCTTCTAAAATGCACTCAGTTGTGAAAATCTTGTCTTTATTAAAGGAAGGACTAGAGCATCTCCTTCTCTTCACAGGCATGGGTGAGGGCAGGTTGGAATTGCAAGGATCTCGCACTGCAAGTGTGGGGTTTTACATCACCACTTCCCGTTGCAACAGGAGGGTTTCCTCACAGAAATGAACCTGAAATCTAGTACAAATAGAAGGCGAGTTATCCACTTGAAGATCAGCAAAGGTGACCTCTGTCGCATGAACAGGAAAAGCAGGGAGAGTATAGTAACGCTAAGCCACTCGGTGGTGATGCGTTACTACCTAGCTACATTTTTGAAATGCAGCTGGATATGCTGATCCCAGATGAAGTCAAGACTATTACTGTAATCGCAGCAGCACAGCTACTGAAGCTGCCCCATAGGAAGCATACAAGGAAGGGAAGGGGGAAAAAACAGTAGGCATTGGAAAATGATTTGCGAAATGCTGGCAAAAGAACAACCACCATTACCGCCAAACCCCCATGCATTCCCATAAAGATGGCAGGTGTACACCCATACCTGGGGGCGGGCATCACCCAGGGGCCAACTCCCAGCTGCTGTTGGTATCTAATCAAAAGGTCAGCTGTAGTAGTAATAATAATATACCAAAAATAATTCTCTGAAGCAATAGTATCTTCTTAGATGCTAAATTATTTATTCCACCCCCGATCACGTTCCAGCAGCAGGGGGGCCGTGGAGTCCCTCCTGCAACTCAAGTGGTCTAATGGTAAGACACAAAACAAGTTTAGAGTAAAATCTGTAACACTGTGAAAGAAAGGACAAATAAATAAAAACAGCTTTTCTAGTTATTCAACTGACAGGCAGCTGTCCCCTGCGAACCATAAAGTAGAGAATCGTCTAATAACATCTTTCCTTCAAAGAAAACGGCCAAAACACTAGAGAAATAGAACAAAGTATAGAATTTTGGTTTTATTATATTATTAATACAGCAGTGGGAGCAGCTGCTCAGTTTTTCTGTGGCAAT
>VZTL01077604.1:723-12008 GCA_013400535.1 Scopus umbretta | reverse complement strand
CGCCGTGGCGCGGCCGGAGGGCACAGCGTGGGGTCGCGGCTCTCCGGGACACCTGCGGGTGCGGAGGGCCGAGGCGGCTCGGTGCCCGTGCGTAAGGAAAAGCCGACCGGCCCCCCGCCTCCTGCCGCGCGTAGGCACGTGCCCGTGTGTGGCGAGTTTCCGGTGGCGGAGGCGCAGTACCGGTGGCGTCCGAGGAGCGTGACGCGCTGCACGCGTCAGAGGAGGTTTCCCTGGCCGGTAGCTCTCGTCACAACCTACATAATTGAAAAAAACAAAAAAGAAGCTGTTTCTTAAGTTGCCTCCTAAATAAAATACTGTCCTCCGTTCACAGAACTAGCTCACCATGGTCCTCACAAGCGTGGCAAAGATGGTCGGCCTCCAGAAGAAGACTTCTGGAATCAGGAATATCTGTATATTAGCCCACGTGGATCATGGTAAGGCTCGTTCTTGCGACTGGCAGAAGCCTTGCGAGGAAAACGTGTGTGTGTTCGAATGATGGCGAGATATTTTGGTCACTGCTTTAAAGCAGTAGGTTTTCGCAGATTTGCCTTTAAACTGTCTTAATCCCGATTCTGAGAAGTTAATTTGCTTTATGCGCATTTCTTTTGCCCTGATGCGGCTTATCCTTTAGAACTTAAGAGAGCAGTACGCTATAATAATTTGGAATAGTTGAAACTGAGCGTTTTCTACTTTTCTGTTGCTAAATGTTGGCATGGTTTAGATATATGCCCGTGTGAGGTAGGCTGGTGTATCTCTGTGTTTACGTAATGGAAGAATGTTATGTAGGTGGAAATAATAAATGCTCGTTTTAGGACACAGATCTTTTGTCTAATTGCATGATGTATTGAGGTTCTGATGTGCTGTTTGTTATTTCATTTGCTTTTCTGGTCATGATGGGTAACGTTGCATTCACTCTTCAAAAATAAATTTGTGTGTACATAACAGGTGAAGTTGAATAAGCAGATTTATTTTTTGAAAGTTAGTTAGTTTGTCCTTTTGTGGCATTTAAAGCCTTTATTAATGTTGATATCTCAGAACACTAGATGTTGTCAGCATTCATAATATCGTCGCATCTTTTTCCATTGTCTGTATTAAACTAAGTAATTTATTTTTCTTTTCAGGCAAAACTACTCTAGCTGACTGTCTAATATCTAGCAATGGAATAATCTCTAGCCGCTTGGCAGGAAAGGTAGAGTTATACTGTAATTTTTAACAAAATTCTGGTGTGTATGTGCTGGGATCATAAACCTTATTTTCTTGCAGTCATATTCTTTGACAGTTGATAAGTAACTTGTGGAGATAATTCTACAGATTTAGCACCTCTTCTTTTGTTTTTGTACTCAGCTGAGATATCTAGACAGTAGAGAAGATGAACAGATCCGAGGAATAACAATGAAATCTAGTGCAATTTCATTGCACTTTGTGAAAGGTAAGTTGTTGATGCCGGCAAGTATAAACTGTAATATATATTTTTGTTAACTTTCCCTGCTTCTTCACTGTTGCTGTTGACATTTTTGTATGTAACGTTTACTTTTGCGTTTCTTGGTGTTAGGCTGTGATTTTGCAAAGACTTAGACATGTATTCAACTATTAACCAAGATAATCAAGTTCTATCTCAGTGTTAGCAAAAGCATCTTCAGTCATATCTCTGAGTGGAGACAATTAGATTAGTTGCCTTTATCTTTTGATTTTAGATCTAAATCTTTATATTTTGATCCTCAGACTTGAAATAGTGTTACTGAAAGGCAAGATCTTCTTTCAAAAAACAACGAATTTTTAAATTGTTTTGTACAGTCTTCACTATACTTTTATGTGTCGAGGTGCCTGTTATACTCTGCTATCAATTGTTCAGAGGGGCTTTTTATACTGTAGTTACAGTCTTGTCTTTGTTATGACTCCATGTTCCTCACCAGTCTTATTCTCAGCTAGATGAATGAAAGCCGTGAAATATGTTACTAACAACAGGCTTGTGCAGAAAAAAGAATAACAGAAAAATTGCATGAACAGAAAAGCCACCATTAGTCTTTCCATTTCAGCTACAGCTGATTATAAAAAATAGTTGAAATCGAGGATCTTCCAGCTAAGTATTGCAAACTGTGTTTGTTTTATTTTTGACTCTGAAATGACCTTACTTTTAATGGTTAGAACCTTTTATGTCTGTTGTTCTGCTGTTGTACTGAAATTCGGACTCTAATATGACTTCTTAAACAGGAAAGTCATTTGATCTTACTTTGATTATGGCTGATGATAAATGCAGTGAGTTCATCAAAAGTTGCCTGGAATCTCCACTAAGCAAAATTTTTTTGGGGAATAGTATAGAAAATACTGAAAACTTCTCCTGTATTGATAGATTGAAGATATTTTAGTAACATGGAGTCAAAAGTATGTTTTAAGAAAATCACAGTGTTGAAATGAGGCATTTCATCAAGAAATGACAGTCTGTCATGACTTATCTTTAAAATGCAGACTGTAATGCAGTCGATTGTGTTTTAGCTAGTGATCTCTTTATAATGCTACTACAAGCTTGTTCAGGGTTAGGGTTTTTCTTTTTGTTTGGTTGGCTGGTGTGTTGGGTTTTTTTTTAATTTTCTGAAGGTTTTGAGGCATTGAAAGATGAAGACTGGCATTAAGAGTGAAGTTAAAATGAATTAGGTACAAGCCACTACATGTTGTGCTGCTGACAGTATTCCTGTCCTACTGGAGTTTTTCTTAAGTGTAATGCTTACTGCAGATTTGGTCTGTAAAAATTAATAGTAGCTTAAGCAGTATAACCAGGTGGCTGAAAGAAAGATTTTTGAAAACTGTTCTGAAATATTAATTTATTGTTTGATCCTAGGTGATCAGGAGTATCTGATTAATTTAATAGACTCCCCAGGGCACGTGGATTTTTCTTCAGAAGTATCTACTGCTGTCCGACTCTGTGATGGTTGCATCATAGTGGTGGATGCTGTTGAAGGAGTCTGTCCACAGGTGAAATAAAGTATATTAAATAGAGAAAGAGGGTAGAGAAGACAGAGGAAGCAAAGTCTGAAGTGTGTTATGTAGAAATAAAAGATGAGCTGGTTTAAGAAGTTTTAGAAAGCTTTTAATAGATGACAATGTACTTGAGGTATGAAAGAGGGTAGCTAGTTTCATAGTTGTGTTGAAAATCTGAGCACCGCTGGTGTGTGGGTACAGCCATGTAGGGTTGAAACAGTGAGTATACAATTTTTCAGGTAATGGAATATTTGTGTAGAGAAGACATAAATGTCAAGGGAAAAAATTTAATATCTTGTGCTTTTAGGGTATTGAAATTGAAAAAATATGCAAAATAACATTGAGATTGCTTTTTTTCATGGCTTATGTTTATAAAGAGGGGCGCTTTTTTTGTTAGTGTGGGTGTTTTTGCCATGAAATTATGCCATTCTGCAGAATTCTGTAATAACTAACACTAGGTACTATGAGAGTCAGATTTCTGGTTTGAATGTCAACCTGTCCTTTATTATATGTTCAATTAAATCCTAGAATTGTATTTTCATTAACTTGGAACATTCTCTTCAGTGGTATCAAGCTTTCTGTAATGGATTTTTTTTTAAACTATTTCCTTCTTAATAGACTCAAGCAGTTCTACGGCAAGCATGGCTAGAAAATATACGTCCGGTATTGGTGATTAATAAAATCGATCGCCTGATTGTGGAACTCAAGCTCACCCCTCAAGAAGCATACTTGCACCTTAAGAATATCTTAGAACAGGTATTCGTGTGGCAGTGTCATGTTCACACAGCAGATTTTGTTGATTTTTTTTTTCTTCCCCCTTTTCTCCATTCTTGAATTGAGGAAAAACTGTAACTTTCACTGCTTTATAGCTGTAATAAATTTAGAGCAGCAAAACCATTTTTTTTCCTTACTTTGCGGGATCAAGCACTATAATGTCTAGTCTAATTTTTAACTTTGAGGTACATTTTATTTCTAGTTGGGTTTGAAGTTCATTCAGAATGCCTGTGATAGAGAAAAGAGTATTAAATGCCTCTTAACAAATCATCAGGAAGAGTCGTCATTTTTAGAAATAATATGCTGAATGTTTTATTCTTCGTGTTAAATTGCTTAAACTTCTTTGGAGGTAGACAAATAATGTCTTTAGTCTGCTCCTGATAATGATGCATGGATAAAGTTAATTCGTCTTCTACGTTGTAAGTTAAGTTGCTTTCAAACTTTTTTTCCCCCAGAGCTTACTTTTAAACATTTATCTACCTGGTTGCCCTTTGCCCTCCTTTGTTGGTTGTTTGCTGGCAGTAACAAGTTCCTATTTCATCATGCCTTGTTCTGAGAAACAAAGTGTAGTACACATGATACCCTATATCTGATTAAATCCCAACGTGGCTAACTGACTTAGAAAGTACATGGTGTTTAAGTCAAAATCTTAGTTTCATCAAACTCCTGTTGTCTTTGAATGGGGAGGATTAGATACACAAGGTCTACGTTTTAAATTACAAAATGAATCACAGGCATGCTATCTTGTTTAAAAAAAATCTCTCTTATATTTTGGAGGGTGGGGGAGTTGCATTTTAATTGCAAGGATTGTGAAAGAGTGAATGAATCTTAGGGTGTTTTTACATATCCTTCTGTAGATCAATGCAGTCACTGGAGCACTCTTTACCTCTAAAGTCTTAGAAGAAAGAGCTGAGAAAGAAACAGAAAGTGAAAGTATTTCAGACACAGCACCAGGAGATCAAATTTATGACTGGAGTGCTGGATTGGAAGATACTGATGATTCACATCTTTATTTTTCACCAGACCATGGAAATGTGGTGTTTGCCAGTGCAATTGATGGCTGGGGTTTTGGGTAAGTCTGGGATTTAGTTACTGTGTTTTGTTTTGTTTTTAATTGATTACTGCAATTAATTGTAAAGTATTTTCAGTTGCTTCATGTTTCTAGAGATTTTTTTTTTATATTTTTCTGTGATATGCAACTGTATATAATCAGTTCTAGTATATTATTAATGCTGGACGGCTGCAGGTACTACCAGCTTTGTCATCTATGTTATGGGGACCCCTGTTTTACTTACACAGTGGCTGCTGAGCCCACTATAGTGTCCAGCCTAGTCTGGTAAACTTAGTATTTTATTAATTGATGACATTTGATAGGCTGAACTAGACTAGGCCAAAACCAGCAAGTAGATGGGACCTTCCAGCTACAGGGACAGTGACATTCATAACAAGAATAAGGCAGGCAACAGGCATCAGGGCAGTAGTTTCAGCTGTCCAGTTTGGCAGTACAATTCTGGGTCACAGCATTACTGTGATCTGTTTTTTCTGCAACAGACTTTGACTTGTCCTTGAAATTATACATTTGATCACACGTGTTTATGCTCATCACTCTTAATCTATCTTATTTCTGTTCATCATTCACCTCCATTTCTTATCTCTTGTTACCTGGTATCTTTATGTTTCTGTTTCAGCAGTTGTTAAAGACCATTGCAGAGATATTTAAGTAAGTGTAAGAATTTTGGGATAGAAAATTCTAGAAAATTTTCTGGATTACTGTATTTGAGTTTGTAATTATTTCTATTTTTCAGTCCTTTCCTTAGTAGTTAGTTTCAAAGGGTAGCAGGCTAGTGTAAAGATTACACATTCTGATTGCTTGCCACAAGGTGGAGTCGTTGTCTTCAACATGAAAATACATTTAAAAAGATACACTCAGTAATACAATGCATGTCTTTAATATTGCAAAACCTTTAAAAAAAAGCTTCAGGATTTTTAAGTCAAAGTCAAGTTCTTAAATAAGGTTCCATGTGTAGTTTGTAGTCTAACACAAATATTTCTTATTGCTGCAGAGGAAAGGGAAAATAAAATGGGTTATTTTAGTTTAATTATCTGCCGTGAATAATAATAATTTATAAAAAGAAAAATCGGATTGTAAGTGGTGTAAAGGAAATTGAAAACAAATCTTTGAATTCTGACATGTTGAAATATTCTGTAGTCTGAAAAAGATCTCTTCATAGTGGATGTATGTGAGGGGAGACCTTTTCACTTCTGAAGGCCAGAAGGGGTTTTCTGATACCTTTGGTGATGGGCACATTAACACACATCTTATCTGAAGTCCTCCATTCCCATATGGTGCCCACAATCACTCTCTTGTTTTATGGTCTGCAGGGAAACAGTTGTTTTGATTTCTGTAGGCTTTAGCTTTCCTGACTTGTAACTTTTCATTGAAATTCTATGGAAAAAACTGATTATGGTAGTATATTCATTATACAGAGTATTTGGGATGCAACTGTTACAAACTTGTTCCACTTTGGAGTCAAAATATAAACATTTTCTTTAGCAGATGTTGAAATGATTTAGACCTGTCTGCTCTTTTTGTCCTGTATAGAAAAAGATTGGGCAGTTTGCACCTTAGTTTTGTTTTGGATACTGACAAAGCCTGTGGAAGGAAATAAATGAAAACAAAAAACTAAGTTTTTGTTTTGGGAAGTTCAAAGGTGGCCTAGGTTTAGTATTGGTATTCTAAGGATTCTGTCAGGGAATGTTAAACACTAAGAAAAATGTTTCTTGAAGAAAATTATACAGTGGAGTACTTTTTTACAATAAGTAGAGTTACAAGCTCGAAAGCAATTTAGAAGCTATTTCTTTAGCTCAAGCTACTTGATATTTGCAAATAAATTATCAACTATTAAGATTTTAGAGGTTACAGAATGACATTCTGATATAAGCCTGTGGTCATAAACACCCTATGATCACCTTTGTAAATACAGCAAGCATGTTCTTAAATGGTAGTTGAAAATGATGGGTGGTTTTTGGTTTTGTGGGGTTTTTTTTTGTAAAAGTGAGAGAATTCCAATAGTTATCTTCCTTTCATGATTTCCCTTCCTCTGATAATTTCTCTGCAGATAGAATTAAATTTCATGCAAATTTGGCAGAAAATGTATTTGTTTCTCCAGCTCGGAATTTTAGCAAAAAATACTTTAATTTGAACTGTTTGACATGGGATTTTACTGATGTACTTCCAGGTTGTGTATCTCTTTTGTAATAACATTGGTGTGTATACAGAGAGGTGGAGAAGAACATTTCTCTGAAACAGTGCTTAGGGCTTGAGAGGCTCTAATTTGTTTGCAGAGATAATACCTTGTGTTAATTTTGTGGGTTTTTTCTTTTTTTTTTTTTTAAATTATTTTTTCCCCAAAGCTTTTAGCGCTAGGTATATGTTAGTAACTGATAGTTCTGCAGAGTGGAATGTGTGATAGATGACTAATGATATATGCTAGGGTAATGTGAAGCGAAATGGTATCTGGTCAAGCTTTAGTTGTTTCCTTGTATTTGCTATGTACCTGCCACTTGAGATGTTTGTCAAGTGGCTTGAACCTTACTTGCAGAGTTTCTTTAAGGCTGAAAGCTAAATACTGGTTGTAATTTAGCTTCAAATGGGGGAAAGAAATGGGCCACGTATGAGCTGTCCTTATTTCTGTGATTGGTATATTGGCATACGAGAGATGATTGATAGGCTTTCTGTTTGTTCTTTGCCAATACTGATATATGTACTGATACAAGACGAACTTAAAAAACTTACCATGCTTTTTTTGAATATGAGACTAAAAACCATGTTTGCTAACCAAATTTTAATCCCCTTCTGCTTTATATATTGGAACTTTTTAAAGATTATATGAATGGAACTATCCATGTACAAGATTGTGTCTCAGCCAGAAACTTTTGTGCATCTAACTTAAGCAAGGGATGTTAGTATTCTGCTGCTGGGTCTGGATCGGGCTTTTTTATACATTATACAGTAAACTAATTTGCGTTAAGCTATTTTCTCCTACAAAACGAGCCTACAGCTTGGACAAATAACAGCACTGTTACCTGCTAGGTTTCTTATTTCTACCTGTCCTAATTTTCCATTTTACCCCTCGCATCTTAGAAATGTTTTAATGTATTTGGTGAAGCTGAATGAAGATTGTTTGCTTTCTGATCCTACTTTGTTTCTTACGATGAACCGGCCGGCCCTGGTTCTGATAAACCATATGGGGGGCGGAGGGGGGAAGGAATATTTTCCTTAGATTCAAGAGGTACTTCTGGACTGCCAGTAGTACAGTCTAGTGAAATATGGATCAGTGGAGCATATTCTTAATTGGGGCAAGCCTTGACTGCTGTTGCATGGTTGTGGGTTCTGTTCTTAAAGTTATTACTGCTTGTCATGGCAGAAAAAATTAAGCCATTAGGCAGTGCTAGCCTCATCCAGTGCAATTAGTACATACGCTTTTCTCATACTCCTGAAGTGTTGAAAGAATACCATAAATACAAATGCAGGAGCTGCTGGCACAAGAATCGTGACGTTTCTCCCTCTGTTCAGCGTTTGGGGTAGTTTCTGGAAAAAAAAATCATCTTGGTTTTGGTCTTAGTTCAGAACTCATAGCTTATGTCTTGCTGACGTGGGCGGGTCTTTTTTGGGTGTGTAGAAATTTGAGAATTCTGGATTTCAAAGAATAGATTATCAAATCTCATTGTTCTGTAAGTAGGAGTGTTCTGATTGTAAACATGTATTTTTGTTTCTGTGTGCACAAGGAGTAAATATATGGAAATTTTTTCTATCACTGCTCACTGAACATTTTCAGCAGGAAACTATAGAATGTTCAGGACACCCTCTTTAGGTCACAAGCAGCTTGCTCTTATTAACTCATGGGGACCACTGAATGACACAATTGGCTTTATAACACAATTTTGGCATTACAATTTTTGTATTATTTTCTGTGTTTTACTCATTATTAGCGCAATGATTCAAATGACAAGAAGTGCCCTAAGTAGTTAATTTAAAAAATAATTACCACCATTTGGTTCAAGTGTGGCTCAGAATAATACTGATTTTTAACTTGTACCGTTCCGGTCACAGACCATAGTTAAGTGTGTTGTGCCCTGTCTCAATAAATTTGAGAGTCATCACATAAATATTTAGAACTCTTGTATTATGGTTTTGAGTTTTTACTGGAGGGTAGTACACAAGTATTTATTTCAAATAAACAAGTTCAGCCTTGAAGCTGACTTGAAACAAAACAAAACTATACAAATACTGCTGGCATTTTGGAGCTGTTATGACTAAATATCCTTGCAGGAGTAAATGTTAAACTATGTGAGCTAAAGTTGGAAAAATGGGAGTAAAACAAGGATTTGAGATTTGTGTGTGATTTTCATGTCAGCTGTCCATTGCTTAGGCTGATAAGTGCATGTAAACAGCATTACGCATTTATCAAGATGCATGTTGTTTCCTTTCAGCATTGAGCACTTTGCCAAACTGTATAGCCAAAAGATTGGAATCAAGCCTGCAGTACTTCTGAAGACTTTATGGGGAGATTATTATCTAAATACAAAAGCAAAGAAGATAATGAAAGGTGATCAGGTAAGGAAGTTGTCAGAAATATGACCTGTTTTTTATTTTGTTTTGGGTTTTTTTAACTTCTGTTCTTCATAGTGTATACTGAAAATTGACTTCAGTACCTTTTCACTTGTCATCAGTGGAAGTATAAAGCCACTAGGAGAGCCTTGCATCAGCCTTTGGAGAAAAGAACATTTCAAAATTGGCCATTAAAAGGCTACATGGAGGAAATCTCATCTAACAGCGCTCACAGTTGCTCTTAAATGTCTCTGTTCACAAAATAAGGGATGTTTCAGCTTCAAGGATTCAACATAGAGCAAAGCACACAAGATGAATGGAAGACTAGCAGTGTAGAAACCAGAGTAGTGAGTGGGTCTCTGTCTTATTTGAAGAGTCCTTCAACAGCTAAGGATTTAGTATATTCATGTTTAGCTTAGGATTTAGAAATTTTTTTTTGCCTTCATGAGATCCTGTTGAATGCTATACTGAAACCCTGGCCTGAAAACTACACTTCTCTTGCATTAAGTGTCTCCACCACTAAAAGTTAGGAAGGGAGAAGGGAGTTTCCCTATTTTCATTTAATGATGACTTTTTTGTGTTTCCATAGGTTAGGATTAATAGTTATAAAAAGAGTGATAACAAGACTCAAGGTAGACATGTTCTGTATTTATCAGGCTCTTTTTCTGAAATTGAAACCCTTGCCTTTCACTTCTAAATTTCATGTTTGTTTTGCACCTTATACCATTCCTGTAGGACAGACTGCTGAAGTAGTGATCTTGTGTAGAAACAGGTAGCTGTGTTGATATTGAATAAAGGTTTTACATGCTCCTTATGAAAATGGTCAGTTAAAAGGGCAGTCTTGACCTTCTTGTAAAAGTGAGGAATTGCTGGTAATTAGTTGTATGTTTATGTTCTACCAGTCAAAAGGAAAGAAGCCTTTGTTCGTGCAGTTGGTACTGGACAACATATGGAGTCTGTATGAAGCTGTTATGAAAAGGTGAGAAGATCTGTAAAGTTCTCATGGAATCTCTTTCCACTTGCAATGGTGATTTTTTTTTTTTTAAATACTCAAACAAGAAATGTTGTAGATGCTTGTTACGTATTCCTACTGTGGTTTTTTATCTATTTTTTGTTTTCCTTATAGAGACAAAGAAAAAATTGAAAAGATAGTCACCTCTTTGGGATTGAAAATTGGTGCACGGGAGTCACGGCATGCAGACCCTAAAGTTCATCTTAATGCCATTTGTAGCCAGTGGCTACCAATATCTGATGCAGTCCTCTGTATCCTTAAGGAAGATAACTACTTTTTGTTCTATTGGCAGTTCTCAGACTTCAAAGAGTGCTCACATATTTCAATGTGTGATTTGGTATGATTTGTTCTCTTTTTTCACATTTGTGCATATGCTAGCTGGACTTACTTGCTCCCTTGTAGTATTAAGTTACATACCTGCAATTAGCCGTACATTTTTACCAACTTTGTGCTTTTGCACGCTTTTTTTTTTTTTTTTTTTCCCCTTTGATANCTTTTTTTTTTTTTTTTTTTTTGAAAATAAGTTATGAAACTGGAGGTAGTTTGATAATACACTTTCATTGTGTAGTTTTATATTTAATTTTTAGGGTTCTTCCTGAAGGATGAGCCAATCTCCTGTTTACAATAGTATCTTAGCTCTTCTGTCCATGAGCTTCTTTAAGCATCTAGTGTCATCTAGTGTTATGTTTTAGGCACATGCGTTCTTAATCCAAGCTCAGCCTTTGCTGTGTCTGCTGTGTAGACCATCCTCTCATCATTTATAATATAATACACATTGTAATATAGTAGGTATGCACAAATTATTGATGTATAAATACTAATTAGTTCTAAAATCTTGCCCCACTTGCGCTATTCTTAGTTTCCCAGTTGCACATAGGGTGAGCCACCCCTAGTTAACTATCCATTTTGCCC
>VZTL01077584.1:0-28110 GCA_013400535.1 Scopus umbretta | reverse complement strand
GCAAAAATTTTTTTTTTTTATTTTTTTTTTTTTTTTTTTTTTTTCCCTTTCTTCTTTTTGCTTGCTCAGTGCTATTCATAAAGCATTACCACCTAGGGACAGGTTGCAAGGGGTCCAAATGTGATCATAGTTTCCATATTACTACCTGAGACTAGGAGAGACCAAGGGGGAATGTACTTCCTACCAAGCTTAATATTTTCAAGGAACAATGCCCATCACAAACCCACAGCGCCACTGGGCCCCAAATTCTCCTTTTATTGAGAATCAGTCAATGCAGCTGCACCTTGGGAAAAATCAGTCTCCAAGCCTCAGCTGCTAGTCTTTCTCAGAAAAGGGGGTTCTTGCCATGCCTTGCTGGTTCCCTCCTTTGGCCTCACTGCAGCAGACCAGGATGCTAATTGGAAAAGCAAGGCTAATTAAAACCAGAGAGGCAAAAGAAACTGTGGGGGGATTGGAGGGAGAGGATAAAAAAAAAAGGTAAATTCAAGCACATAATAAAGAATATTTCTGTCCTGTTGTTCCTAGGAGGGATCTCCTAACAGTGGTGCAACAGCCCAGAGGCTACAAGGAAAAAAATTAAGCTACTGTGTATAACAATAAAAACATCAAACCCTTTGTGTACCATCAAAATGGAAACCAAGAAATAAAGTTAAGATGCTAAACATGTGTTTGAGGAGCACTGAGGCATGCAGCATGAATTTGACTTCCACCTTCTGGGGAGGGCAGGGAGGCATGACTGAGATCTATTAAATCCAGTGATGGCCGAATGCTCCGCAGGTGCATACAGCTCCAGTCAGGACACAAACCCTGAAGTTCAAACACACAGATTTTGAAGGGTTGTCCCACCAGGCAAACATGCTGCCTCCCTTTCCCCTGGAGAGAAGTATCCGTCATCTCTTGGGAGAAGATGTCATAACCTTTCTCGGTAAGGATGCTTAGAGATGCTACATGTGCTCATCCTTCAACTGGACATTTTTGTCTCTCTCACTCACACCAGCCTAGGTCCCATCCACCTCTCCTCACAAATGTGACATCCCAGTTCCTCATAGCCTCTAATGCATTGGTGTATACAACAGCTTTCTGATGGAGAAGTGCAATCAGCAAGGCCCAGAAAGACTGAATATTGGGATTTAAAAGGTAAGAATAGAGATGATTTTTCTCCTCTCTACTTAAAGACTTTTTTTGTGCTTAACTTTAAGAATGATAAGACCAGGCTAAATCTCAGGTCATCTAGAAACTTTTCTTTTTTGTCCAGCAAGTCAAAGGGGCAGAAAGAGGCAATGAGTGGGTCAAGACTGACTCTCTCATTTCCCTCTTTGCACTTCCCCTCCTCCCTTTCCTGTGGTGAAGTTCCACATCTTTTGCAGAGTTCCCAGCTGCCCCCAGTGCTGTTAAAGTCTTTGCTGGCTCCACACAGAGCTCACTGTGTTTCCTGCAGGTCACTGGATTCTCCACATCCCAACTGCACACGTGGAGGACGAGCTTGTGGCAGCAAATATGGACAAGGTTGTATTCCTGACCACTCCAGTTTCAGTAACCCAGAGGTACCCACTTCCAATAATACAGATTGAGACTCATATTAAGGTCATTCAGACACAGGGAAATTTAAAATTCACCAGGAAATCCAAATCCTGTAAGAATATATTCAAGTCTCTCAATAAACAGGTAGGAAAGATAGTTTTTCCCCTACAAGACCACTTTCATTTTAGCTGAGAAAGAGACCTGAATGTTAGAAACACACACAAAACACCACAAGAAAACTCAACATACAATTCACTTTTTTTTCCTCCTCTCAAAAAAACTTTTTTTATGAGCTTAAGAAATTACCTCATTAATTGGTTGCAAGGAGGTACACCATTCACAAGATATCTAGCTACTGGGGGTATGGGAAAAAAAAGAAGAAAGATAAAGCAATATATATTGAGAGCTTGAACATTGTTTTGCATCTCAACAGGCTTGGGGATGGGAGTGTACATTAACTTTCAGCATTTCTGTCAAACCACCCTTCCCCAAACTGCTTCACCAGCTTAGAAAGAGTTCTTGTTTCTGAGAGATTTTGACCTCACTCCCTTTGCTTCCTCCCCCGGCTCACAATAAGTGTGATAGGACCTTAAGGACAAAGAGAGGAAAATAAATAAATAAAAGCAGGCAAGGACAATTGCAGTGCGGCCAGTGTTAATGTCACCACATAAAGGGTCTGTCAGCATTTCCATTAGAAACTCCTATTTTCAAAGGTTTATAACTTTGCCATAAAAATTCACTCTGANAATAATAATATACAGAACAAGTGATGCACAGTGCAGTTGCTCACCACCCGCTGACCGATGCCCAGCCCGTTCCCAAGCAGCGATCGCTGCCCCCTGGCCAACTCCCCCCAGTTTCTATACTGAGCGTGACGCCGTATGGTATGGAATAGCCCTGTGGGCAGGTTGGGTCAGCTGTCCTGGCTGTGCTCCCTTCCAGCTTCTTGTGCACCCGGCAGAGCATGGGGAGCTGAAAAGTCCTTGGCTGGTGTGAACACTGCTTAGCAGCAACTAAAACACCCGTGTGTTATCAGCATTGTTCTCACCCTAAATCCAAAACACAGCACTGTGCCAGCTACGAGGAAGAAAACGAACTTTATCACAGCCGAAACCAGGACACCACCAAATCCCTTCTCCTGTCATACAAAGGGCTCATCTACATGAGATGTTTAAGTGAATATGACACCAGCCATCTTGGCTGACACTTGAGACTAAACTGGAGACTCTAAGCATGACGCTGCACAACTTGAATTAAATTTCCAAGGCGGACAGACCAGGCATGGAGAGGGGAGGCATAATATATGCTGAACAGCGGGAAGGCAGCTCTGTAGGTGTAAGGAGTGACTTGAATTAAATGCAGTTTGCCCTGATACAAGTCACTCCCCCAACAGCAGCTCTAAGTATCCACAAATAAAGACAGGAGAGGAAGGAGGGAAGGAAAATAGGTGCAACAGTATCATTGGACAGGGAGATTTAAAAAGAAATCCCAATGAAGATAGGTTTTAAGGTGCTGCCAAGCAAACAAACATTGTGAAAGTGGAGGAAGACGACTGAAAAGCAAGGTACAAAAGGCTGAGAGTTCAGGTTCAGAACCATACCAGTGTTTGAGATGCTTCTCCAAACTGCCTGAGTCAGCAAAAAAGAGATGATTACAGGGAGGCAGTGGCCTCTATCATAAGATTTTCCATCCCAGTTTGCATTGGCAAGCACTTAAACTCGTACACAAAATAAAAACAAAAGAGAGATTAAATGAGGAGGAAACAAAGACAAAATTTTGACTGTCTGAATTTTGGGTCATCACATATTGGGGTGTGTGAAGGATCATGTTCATGCCTGCACACCGGGTGTTGAATCCCACTAAGGGTTTTTCTTTTTCCACCGCATGTCACAATATAACTCAAGCTGGACAAAATGAGATGATAAGACCAAAATAGCCACGGTGTGTATTATGGATCATCTGAAATATTCAGCACACACTTTCTATTTCTGCATTAATCTAAGCAAAATAAACAATTATATTAGAAGGGCATAGTAAATTACATCAGTACGGAAGTAGCCTCTCTATATCATGATCTCATTTTTCAGACTCTGCACACAGAATTGTCTTTAGTGTGAGGTATCTCCCTCTGCTTTGTTTTGTACATACTAAACTGCCTAAGAAGAAACTTAGGGCAGTGTCTCTGTCTTTCTCCAAGTATTTTATATTTCCTGCATCAGTTAAACCTGAGAAGTGAGTTTAGATGCACACAATTCAAAACTGAATCCGAGCTATGTCAAAATTCCTATTCAAGGTTTTTTATCCAAATTTCATATAATCATGTTTTGTCAATGACCTGAGATGCAAACCTGCTTGCTCAGTGTCTTAGGGTTTATCCAATAGAACACATGAACTCATCTAACTCAAACTCATATATATCTCAGTTACCCCACATGCAACTAACATAAAAATACTTATCTATCCTTTGGAAGAAATGCTGCAAATATTGGTACTTTAAAGAAAATTTTAAAAAAGTCAACATCAAATTAAACAAGAAGACAAATTTAGTTAAAAATCATATGCTTACATTTCTGTCAGTGTACGTAAGCTCAGCAAATGCTCATTTTTTCCTATTAGAGTACTGATGTCCCCTAACAGTGAAAGAAAGGGCAAGCAAATAATATGTCAGGCGAGAATTGGGGCTGCAAGGAAGCTCACAGAGAAATGAAGGAACACAGTAATTAGGAGAAGGACTTAGGGAAACAGTTACACCATCCCGTGGAGTAAGAGATCAAGTGGAAAGGAGAGGAACCAGGAGAGACTTTGTTTTTGATGTTTTTAATTGATGCAATGCATGGCTGATGCCTGAAGATTTGCTACCAGTTTTGTTATTCTAATTAGCGGAGTGTACAGACAGGCAAACCAACATCAAAACCCTGATCCATCTCGGCAGACCTCAGGCAGCTTCAGCAGCAACTGAGGAGATGCGTAAAGCACCGTGACACCAAACACCTACACACTGAAAAAAGAGATTTATGGGCTAGCGTGCAAGACTGGCAGGGAGACTGTCCCTTATTGTGGGACAGAGGCACCTTTGGTGAGCTATAGCTGCAGCAGCAGAAGTAAGGCTGAGAATTAAAAGCACAGACACAGGGTTGCTAGCTTAAGCTTGCACTTCAGGGGAGCAGGGGTGTTTGCTTTTTGGTTTTTTTTTGACAGAGGTTCATGAATATGTTTGATATGTAGATGTAGATTTATATGAGTTAAGATAGGCTAAGTAAAGTTACTGGATAAGAGAGGCTAAGGAGGTGTATGGTTAGGGATTAGAGTGCTATGATAAATGATAATATGCTTTCGTAATTAAAGCAAATCTTATGTTAAAAAGGGCTCGAGTCTGTTTGACTGGTAGATAGGTTTTTGGGTCTATTTACAGTCCAAAGGCACACTTAAACTGCTGAATCTCCCAGTCCCAAATAGATCCTTTGACTGTGTGGTGAGCATGTTTTTCATTTTCTTAACAACTCCTCCTTATTCAGGGCACATCCCAGTTTCTGAAGGAATGAGGGGTTTTTTTGTGATTGCTATCAAGAAGTTAGGCTTGGGAATGTGACCTAGTTCTGTAAATATTTGACCTCCCTATCCCTTGCACATCCCATCCTCACCTCCCTCTGTCTCCCCACACAAACTGCCAGCAAAACACCTTCCTGATGGTGTCATCTCTCACAGGGTGGGAGAAGGGCAGCATGAAACCAAAAATTGCACGCAAAAAGTAGCAGTGCTGATGTTTTCGTCTGAGGGTATTCACTTTACAGTTCGCAAAATGGCTACCCAGCTATAAAAACATCAGTGAGGGATTTAAGTACATCATATATATATATATATATATATCTCAAGACAAAATAAACTTGGATATAACTGGCTATATCACAGTCCCAAGTAAATGACTTGAGGCATCGCAGCTATGTAGAAAGCTAATCTTGGTATCATATCATCCCAATTACCAGTTTATTATTTCTTCTGCTTCCATTCAGAGATGGATTTTCCAGTCTGATAAAGCATATGCCAATTTGAAATTAGGAATTAGGGCTATTCAGAAGTAAGACCTGGACCTGAAAATTATTCTTTGACATCTTGAGTTTGGAATTATTTCAACAAAAATGAACACAGTTTCATAATCATTTTTGGGGTTTGGTTTTTTTTGTTGTTTTGTTTTTGTTTTTTTTTTTTTGGGGGGGGGGAAGTGTTTTTTAATCATTCATGGAGCTCCTTAAAACACAAACAAAATAAATCCTCCTAACAGTGAGCTCCACCTTCCACAAAGATTTCCTACTCCCTGTCACTCCAATCTTCTTACCATTCAGCTTTTTTTTTTTTATTCCCTTAAATGGCTTCAGGAAATTCCATTTATTTTTACAAAACCTTCAACTCACCCCTCTCCCTCCACAGTACTTCCCTCACATAAATACCATGAAGTGCTGAACATATTTTTTTCCAAGGAATCCTTCAGACCATTGCTAAAGGTACAGCATGGCATTTGGGTGGTTTTAGTTTCTCTGGATTCAGGCTAAGTCAAGGCACACCATTCCCAAATTTACCTTGCAGCTTTAACTAGCCCCTGTCAGTGCTCAGTGCAGGAAACCTGCACCCAGGATGTGTGCATTGTCATATCCAAGCCTACACATGTACCAAGTTACATATGCCTGTGGGTGTATGCAGATGTATACACACATATGCAATGCATTCTTGGTGGTTTATTAAGTATCTACTAATCAAAGTCCCTATGTTATTCTATGCAGTCTTATGATCACTTCAAAATACCTTCATATAGAAACAATGGGTTTGCCTGACATGATCCCTCACAGTGGAAACAGGAATACTGTGACCAAGGAGACCAGTAGAGAGCACAGGATCAAAATAATGCATTTCAGGCAAAGTGATGCCTTTCAGCAGCCAGGCAGTCAGAAACAGAACTGCAGAGAGTTTTCTGACTTCTGAGAGCCATGCCTTAGATGTGGGACCTTATGGACATAGTCACATACTGCTGGTTTCTCCACCTGCAGCCTCCATCTACCCTGTCCCCCAGGCAAAAAGCATTCAGAGATGTAAACCCATTCACTTACTCAGGGGAAATTTTGCATTCCCAAAAATGCAGATCACAGTGAGATTCCTTCCCAAAACAGAAAGTTCAGAGGGTCCCCGGCACCTATAATTTTACACATACAAAGGAAAAGAGCAGGAGAATACAGCTGTGTTCACCAGTACAGATTATTATAATTCAAATAAAAAACCCCAAAGGCCAACCAAACACTCTCTGGACATCCACATTTGTATGGTTTATGGCAGGTGCAAACCTAGAGGCCATTAAAAAAAAAAAGTCTAGCTTTTAAAAGACATGTCTACAACTTAGTGTCTTTTGAATAACATCGTCGCCTTCATTACACTGCATTTAATTTGTGATTCATCTTTCCCAAGAGCAGTTCTTCATTTTTTCCTCTTCATCTTTCTTCTTTTTCCATGAATGGGAGGTGTAAGCCCTTAAACATTGCTTCCCACCGAAACCAGTGTCATCTGTGGCACTTTAAACAGATATCAGATAAGAACGATATTAATTATGATGTTTTTCATGCTTCACTGCATTACTACAGGCTCCATGAAGAGTTAAACTCCTTTGCTAGAAATCGTCTGTAGCTAAAGTTGTGTGGGAGTCTAGTATATTCACAGCCTCAGACAAGTGACGTGTGTTATCTCAAAAAAACCCACATTCTTTAAGAGTCAACCTTGCAGCAAACATGTTTACTTCCCGCACAGTCAACTAAAACAATGCTTTGTTTATTAAGTGATAATTTTGTAACCCGCATGGACACAATGAAAGGTCTTCACACCATCCAAGCAGATCCAGTGCAACTTCTTGCATAGGCAGAGAAAACCAGTTAGCTCAAAAGAGTGATTTCAAAGCTGACAGTGGGCATATCTGCTCTGAATAGCTTTCGAATGGGTCCTGTCCCTGTTGACTACCAAGGGACATCAGACACAGATGGGCACCTATATTTGAGTGGTCTGAGTATCCATTCACACAGCTCCTATTCCCTTTCCAGTAAGCTGACTACCTGCAGCAATTTATGAGTGCTCCTGTCCACTGCACCAAGGAACCTCATTCTTTAACAGGCAGAGAAGCACTGACTTTGCTCCAAGATGCAGAAGGTCCACATCCAGCCTGAAGCGGTGACACTCCAAGGAGCACTGTCTCAAGACCCACCACAGTACACACTTACTATTCTGAGTCCAGGAGCAATGTGTGTGTGAGGATGGCTGTGTGCGGGATGACAGGAAGAGTTACCTAAAGGTTAAGTGACTTATTTCAGAACTTGACGCATTTGCGAGAGACATTTTAACACTGAGAAACAGCTCCTATTTCCTCCTTAATAGGAAGGAAAATTACAGTCTCTAACAGTAACCCAAAAAGATGTTGGAAACCCTAGTCGTAGAGCAGGGGTTCCTTTTCTGGCTATGGATGGTTTTTTCCACACTTCATTAGAACTGGTGGTTGTGAAAGGAAAGGCAGTAGAGAAGCTCTGGTGCTTCAGCATCCTTCAGAACAGCAAGGGCTTTGCAAATTGCTGTATCCAACTCAATTAATATGGACGTACATAGGGGCAGCAATTTAGGTGTGGGTTTATGTACAGCTAGATAGATGCAGATAACCTCACAGTATGCATGCATATATATATATATATATATGTATGTATATATAAAATCTTCGAGACAGATAAAATGCACACAGCTGTTAGCAGCTGAAGCGAGCCTTAATTACACTCAGGTTGTCATGGTAACGTCTGACAAGCTTTGCCTTCCTGGATGGGAACGTTTGCCCTCTTGGAGTTTCAGCGTACCAAGAGAGAGGTTCTAAGGAAAATTAGAATAAATCACACGACTTTCCCTGGTCTTTGTGTCTTCCTGCCAAGGCAAAAGGGCTAGGAAATGATTTTGCTCCACGGGCCTGACACATCAGAACAAGGCAAGAGTAAATTGGTACAGCAATTTAATGGATGTTGGCACTTAAAATACTTTGTTTTGCTGAGAACTAGCATCCAGCCTAAGATCTCAAAGCATTATCATCATTATTTTTTAACGTATATAAAGCATCATTAATGTCTGGTACACGAAATCATCAGTGGTAACATCTGAGCTTTTATTGCTATTATTCAAGTAGAGAAGGCTGAGGGGAGAAGGATGTTACTGATTTCTCCCATCATCTTGTATCAAACCAGTGATACAGCCAGGAAGGGAACTTAGGTCTGTTTCTGTGTCATTGATGTCTCACAGCATTTCTGAATAAATTCTGCCTTTCAGTGGTATAGCATTAGAAAACATTCAAAACTAGAAAAAAAAAACAGTAATGGATCTGATTCAGGAAAAAAAAATAATTCACTTGGACTGTTTATTTCAGCAGTAGTTTGCTGAGAAAATACTAAATAGTAAGGACAAAACTCTTTGGATCAGAGACCTGGAAAGGAAGTAGCAAAGCAAAACTCTCGCCTTTCCCTCTGTCAGAATCGGGTAATTCTTTGTTTTCCCATCAAATACTTTGCAAAAGTAATGATTCCTATGAATATGATGTTCCTTCCTTCCCATGTCTTAAAAAGAAGGAGCAATCCAAACAGGAGAAAATATCATATATCTAATGCACCACACAGCAAGACTGCTTTAATTCATCTGGCTCACACTCACATTTTCCTGAATAGTTGGCAAAAAAGCAGCACCATGGTGCGCTACTTCAGCAGTAAGCATCCAGCTGGTGAGACTGGTTTCAACACGTTCAGGAAGCACAGAGTGGGAGTCAATGATCCGAATTTTTACTTCAAAACATAAGGTGACTTCAAGTTTGAGTTAGTCAACCTAGACTTCTTTTATAGGCAATGAGGACCAACAGGCACAAGGGAATGTGTCTCTGAAGGAGCCTGTCCCTTTCCTGGCTGTAAAATGGGCCCAGGACAGCCCACTCAGGCATGGAGAGTTGCTTTTCAGACATTGGAGATTAGGCAAGATGAATCTTCTCCAACAGCTCTACAAAAGCCAACAAACATACAAGTGAGCATGTCAGTTGCAGCTCTGCTTAAATCATGCAGATGTGGCTCAACAGCCTTACTTCACTCTTGCACAAAAGGACGTTAGCAATGCAGATTTCATGTGTTTGTACAGCAGGCCTCCAAACACTACTGTAATACATCTAAGAAAGAAGAACTGAAAACCCTAATGAAAGAAAATTTGCATACAAATGAAAGTTATTTTTGTACGCACTATTCCCCCACCTCCAGTTTCATTCTCTTCTCAGAACCTCAAGGATGCATAAGACACCAGGAATTACTGCTGGACAGAAACCTTGTTTCCATTTCCCACAAAGAGAAGAAACAGCAAAATTTCTCACAAAACATACTTGGCTATTTCTATACAATTGTTGTGTTTAAGTAAAAGGGGGACAAAAACACTTATCTTTTTTAGTAACTTTAAAAAGGGGAAGAATAGTGTTTCAAAGTGGAAAGTCAAAATGCTTCATTTCAGAAAACTGAAGCAGAAATGGGAAAAGGGATAATCTCTCTGGGCCTCCCCCAGAATTTCAGAGGACACAATGCTCTAAAAGGTTTTATTACAAGATGACATTTTTGCATTAATACTTCTCTTTAAAACCGAAACATATTTTGAGAAAAAACATATTATTATTTTTTACTGAGCACTGAACGTGTGGTTTTTTTTTGTCTCTGAAGGCTTCTCACATATTAACTAAGAGCTTTTTGCATCATCCTTTCCTAGGAACCTACGTTTCTAACTTCCATTCCTCTCTCTCCTCCTCCCCCCCCTCTTTAATTTTATTATTATTTTTTCTTTCATTTCATAAGCTCTCAGCTTTTTAATATGAGAGCCTTTTATTTCTATAAAACTGCAGCTGCTTTCATTTAGTTTTATGGATTTAATGTATTTAGAGGTTCCAAGAGAAGCTTGGAGCTGGCAGTATTATCCAGACGTTTGCTGCTTAGTGCCTTTTCTAATGACAAGACTTATCTGATTCAGAACATTTCATATCTGTAGAAAAATTAATTCTCTCTCCCTTTGTCTTTAGGCCTCAAGATTTAATTTGTTCAGGGGATTCTTTCAAGCACTTTTTTTTTTCCCCTTTGCAGATACCCTGATGACTTACTTCCAATGCTGAAGTTGTTCGTCCTGTTGGCATTTGAGACTGAACCATTTGCAACTTAGTGCTTATGTGCCTTCCCATCACCATGGCATTTGAGATCCTTTCAGTATTTAATGTATTTTGTGCTTCTGCTCTGTCATGTAGAGGTTGCTATTCTCGCCATTCTACATACACGGAAATGAAGCAGAGAGGGAACTAGAACTCATATCTACAATTGATCCATATCAATTTCAGTGAGCTACGCATCTAAAATACTCTTCTGAATGTAACCTTCAGTAATTTACTCAAGGTTGAAAAGGAAGTTTGCTGGAGGAGTAGAAATGAACTTGGGCATGGTATTTAAGGTCATCATCCTTTCTGCCCAAATACATCCCATTTTATGGTAAGGTGTCCCTGGAGGCATTGTTTATGACAAGCCAAAGGCATACATCCATCAGAGAAACATAGTCAATGAACAGTTGAAACTTTTTTGGACATCGATATCAATGCTGAGAAGCACAGTAAGACAAGTTGTGTAATTTAAAGCAGTTCCAGAGATGAAAGTAGATGAGTTAAAACTGTCCTGTGCTGGTTGCAGGTGGACAGCACGTGAGGCAGCCTATCAACATCCATAAAACCCCAGCTCTTTTTCATGGGTTTGATCATTAGACAAGTATATTCTTTTAAGACTACTTCATCCTCTCATGAGAGTAACCCAAGGACAGCAATGGGATGCTAAGGCATGGACCAAGACTTTGAAACCCCAATTTAGTTATCACTTGCTATTATTCTGTCACCTCTGTAGCACAGGAGAAAACTGCACCTGTTCAGAAGCACAGTTATTATCCATACATATTTTCTCTGTTTCATCTCTCTACATTTTGTCCTCTGCAATAACTCCTGAGGACCTTTAGAAGGCCTTATACTAGTCTTCCTCTTCACCCCATCTGTTAACCTGATCAGCAATGAAGAAGGTCATTGCAATATTCATCCATGATTTTTAGGCTTTATGGTTAATATCCTTTAATTCATTTATGGGGAATTCGCGCCTTGCAGAAGCATCATTTCTAATCACTTAGGACAGTTCACTGTCTTTCTTCATTAAACTCTTCCTGCATTTTTCTTGCAATATTAAGAACTAGACTGAAGATAGTGGAGATTCCTTATGAACAGTTTTCAGATATGTATTTTGCCCACCCTGGTTAAAAAAAAAAAAAAATAAAAAAAAAATCATCATACATATAGTTAAAACTTATTGGTTTTGCAGTCTAAGACTGAAAATGTGTATATTAAAAATTGACAATAAAAGCAGTTGTCATTAGATCTGAATTTAAATTTCTGAAGTTGTGAAATATTTACAAAAACAATATTGAGCAAAAAAGAAACTAATCGTAAGATCAGATAAGAAACTTTCTCCAAAATCATCAGAACTGTTCTGTCTGTCTTTCAAGCGCAATACCTGTGTCTCCTCCTTTTCAGAAAAAATTAAAACATACCAAGATTTGAATTTGTGGGTGGCTGGGACAGGGACTGGGTCTATAGGTCAGAAGACAGAAAACAACAGAAACAGCAAGATAAATTTCTGTGCCTTCCCTGCCCCCATTAAGTCTTCCAGAAAGCTAAACTTTAAAGTACTGAGAACAGAAGTCTGACTGAGAAGAAAATACATTCTCATGGTTTTGTTTCCATTTCTTTAAAGATCTGGGAGTGGAGAGGACGGACCCAATCCCCCTATCTGTCAAAAACCTATCATCTCTACCCCTTTAAAAGCTCAGGTTTATGAGGCATTTCAATAAAACCAAGAGGAAAAGATTTGATACTTTGCTGAAGAACAAAAGCACAAAAAATACCTTGAAGCATACATCCCATAAGGAAGCTAAAGTGCACCCCTCAAACCCTACTATATGCATTCCCATGCGCCTACTTTCAAGACTTTTGATGGAAATACTCATTAAAAGTTTGTATGGTATCAGTTGATAAAGGCAAGCCAGTTATAACTGCATGTGCCACCATCCCTGAAACAGGAGAAAGGCCAAGGGATAGGTATGTGGCTGGCTCTGTACTTCCCGCCTGAGTCCCACAAGACTGTTAAATGTGTGTGTTAAATGCCTCACTGACCACTGAAGAAAGATTGTGCTTGGCGCTGCACAGAGGCAGACAGCATCTTTAAGAGCTGACAACCCAGAGAGGTAAGACAGCAGAAGGAGCTGACAACAAGCAGCTTTTTAAGGATCACAGCCAAAAGGTCAAGCAAAAGATGAAGTGGAAGGAAAAGCCAACTTTTCAGCCCAAGGGAGTACTTGAATAAGGCGTAGAGAGAGATGGTGCCTCTCTATCTGCTAACTCCACTCTACATGTGGACACCTCCCCTGCCTACACAGGTTTGAGCAGAGGGAAGTGCTGCCCCGGGTACTGTGGAGACATGAACAGCATAGGACTGTTCTCCAGCTTCACGATGAGACACAAAGGCATCCTCCCTGGAAGCCCACCTAACGCAACTGTCACTCTTCATGCCAGTGCTTTGCAGTTCCCTCGTGCAGGGTCCAGAGGAAGGGGAGTTTTTTCTCATAGGGTGACCCAGCTGGGATGGGGGGGGTCACAGCAGTGGGTATTCCTGCACTTCGCAGCTATCCAGGCTCCTCTGCGGAGAAGAAACACATCCTCCCTTGTTTAACTCCCCAACAGAGCTGCACACAGAGCTAAACTCAGTACGCTCCATTTCATATCCCTTCCCTTATAAACCTTTATTAAGGCTTTATGTTACACAACTATCACCAATACAAAACTATTGCATTTAGGCTTCCAGGCGACTGAGTGCATTAAAAATCCTTGCGTGGAATGGCAGGAACCAATTCCTCATTTTTACTGGCTGGGAACTGAACCTTAATAGGCCACAGAGCACAAAACTCATAAACCACCGGAGTAAGGGGAGGAGGAGAGAGGGGGAATAAGGAGGGAGGAGGGGGAGAAGTTTGTTGCTGAGGTTATGAAATTATAACAGAAGCAAACAAAAGATGTGAAGCGGGATGTGGTGAGGAATTCTCTCCACGCATGGTAGAGTTAACCTTGCCACCAATACCCAGCAGCTGGAGGGGAAACAAATAAAGCAGGACCATGCTCTTAACAAAAGAAAACATCACTCCTTGACACTGGAATAGCAGCAACCTTCATCTCCAGCCCTCGCGCTCCTTGGGAGAGGCTGGGGATTGCTGGCTCAGGCACAAGTTGCCTTTGCCTAGCAACCGGCACAAAGTCCGTCTGTCAGCTTGGCCTACAGTCACTTCATCCCACCTTTCCCCCTTCTCCACTCGCAGTGCAGGGTCTCTGAGCTCGTTTGTCAGACTTCAGTTCCATCCACCTCTAAGCACATCTGAAGAACGCGCTGCTCCCATACCAACTGTTGGTAGCATGATGGTTTGCACCTTGGGTAGTTCATCCCGTCCCTCTTCAGCTTATTCTGCTTTTGCAGCCCCTCATTGGGAAGCTCTCGAAGGAAGAACCACCTGCTTTGAGGTGATACTTAACCCAATGGATTTACCTAGGAGGCAGTGCCAGACACTCCTGCAAGCACACACATCTTCTGCCTGGCTGTGGTGTTAAAATGTCTGTTTCTGCTGATGGAAACACATTCTGGGTGCACGGATGTTTTTAAAGCAGGATGTGGGACAAAGCAAAAAAAAAAAAAAAAGACAGTTGGAAGCTAATTTCCAAGAACTGCTCTCCGCGGTATGTATCAGGTGCTGTAAATGCAGAAACAATTCTGCAGATTGGAGAGGAAAAGTCAAATCTACAGCTCGGAAGACTTCCCAGTTAAATTAAATTCTGCAGCCATTTATTTTGATGCTAAAAGTTACTGCCGGGATCCTGCCACGCTGTGTCACTCTGACCTGAACCACAATGGGCCAGCGATGATACTGCTTCCTGGAATAGCAAGAAGTCATTTCACCCCCTTGCCCAAGAAAGGAACTTATTAGGAAATTAAACAAGCTGAAATGCACAAGACAAGCACAGTAAACGCAATTGTGCTCCAGTCAGCATCAGAAGGGTTGGCCAGTCTCCAAAAGTTGAAGCAAGTTAGTCCCTGCATCAGGGTTGCTTCAAATCGGAATGGAAGATAATCGCCCATTTCAGGCACCAGAGGGATATTTACTTAGTGTGTTCTGACTTTGAAAATGGAAAATTACGAGATATATGGCAGCAGTTACCTTCCAGAGCTTAAAGTTATCATAATGCCATTCTTCTAATTACAAATCAGACTTTTAAGCACAAGGGCCAAAAGAAGCCAGATTCCAGCAGTAAGCACAGCCTGTATAAGCTAAGTTTACCTCTGGAGCTGCCTGGTATCACATCCCAGCCCACCACCAGGAATCCTCGCCCCTCACCATCAGACTCCTTTTTCAAAGTGTAAAGTGTTTTTTTTTTTTACGTTTTAAAACATAGGAAATAATTTTCAATTACAAAACCAGTGTGGACAGAGGGAGAACATCTGAAACCAAGGAGAGATTTTTGGGCTTCCCCATGCCTCCTCATCCACCCCCCAAAATATTTTTCATTTGAAAATAAAATGCCTTTTTCTTCTGGTAAGGAAATTTGAGCAATACAGGGAGGCTGCTGTACAGGTCAGTGCTTGGAATGTACCAGGCCTTGAGAAATTACACCCACAATCCAGTCTGGTGGCCAGCCTAAACACAGTGCTACAAGCTGCTGAATTCAGCCATGCTAACCCTAGACCAGCCTTGGCAGGAGGGAGACAGACGGTCGTTATCACCCTGCTGGGTTGCTAGGGCAGCACCAAATTTTCTCATCAAAAAGCTTTTCTCTATAGAAAGGTAGAAGAGACAATGTTTTTTTTTAACATTTTTAATGATACCAAATTCAATTGAAAAGAGCTACTTTGTCATCACAGCTTATTATCGATTGCAAGCTGAACATTCTCGGCAAAACTGGGACGAGCAAGAGTAAATCTTACATAAAAAGCACGGTTCTATTGATCACAGCAGCCGCCACTGGCCCTCCACTGAAGCAACAAACAGCTACTTTAATAAAAATGTAATCCTCCAGTAGAGAGGAACCCATCTGCCTTCCAATCCACTCTGCATCAGACCTTTCCAAATGCTCTTGAGAGAGAATGCAGTCCAGTCCATCCCCCTGATAAAACACTATTACTATGCAGTGACACCATCACACTTGATTTAAGTACATCTGGCATTTTCAGGTGTAATGCCTGAAGCAATAATACTAAAAAAACAGAACAACCCTAGTTACACCCTCTGGGAGTTGCATGGGTGTGAACTAAGTAACTTCTAGAGTTCCTATTTCCATAGTATCAAGCTCTTTACATTCTGTAATGTATTTATCCTCCTACTATCCAGGGGAAGGAGAGGTCAGTGCTGCTCCTTTTATTTCCCAGAGCTTACTTAGATCTTCATTTTCTAATGCACGGGAGGTGGAGACCTGAAACTTGGTGTGGGCTTGAGACTAAGAGGCTTGGTCGTGGTCATGCAGGAAAATACTGCTGTGGCTGAGAGCTGGCTTTGACACCAGTTGCAGGTCAGATTCCAGGCTCTGCTGGAAGCCATTTGGTCAAACTGAGTGTGATAATTACAGCAGGTGACCCTGAGGATGCTGTTGGGACTTCTGTCTCCATTTCTGCTGCTAGGAAATGACATCCAGGTCTCCACAGACACTGTTGTACATGTTTCTGTTACCATTACCCACATTGCCACATCAGGATGCATTTTTAGGCTAAAGATGGGGAAAAGGAGACCCAGAGCCCCCTGCTCTCATGCTGAACGTCGTGAAAAGTCCCTTGCCCTGTCATTCTCCTCCTCTTCCAGTGTTTAGCTTAGACTTCGGAGTCTCTGCCCCTAAAAGGTGCCTGGGGAGGAACCTTGGTGACCCTCTCCTATTCCACATCTTCCTCGCACTCTCTGCAGGCCTGCCTTTATGCTCACTGGGCCTATTTCAAAGCAAGGACCAGGACAGTGGGCACACATATGGATTCAGGCTTGCTTTTCTGGACAGTACTGGGAAGTTTGGATTCAGTAAGCAGAAGAGGTTCAGGAGACGACCAGGGATGCATGCAAATGAAGAGTCGGATTTTGATCTCACACAGAGCAACCAGGCAGGGAGACACATGGACTGATGGAAGCCCAAAGGGATGTGCAATTGTGCAAGGAGATAGGTGGAGCAAGGGAACCATCTGCCCTGCAATCGTGACTTAAGAACAACCCTGGTTCCCTTCTTGTGGTGTAACCAAGGAGCAATTCCCAGGAAACAGGCGGAGCCACCGCTCCACGGGAAAAGGGATGAGGAGACAGAGCAGAAGCAGGTGAGGGGATTCAATTCCCCTCTGTCACAAGCTGGACCCTCCTACAGTAAAAGGACGCACGTAGCTCCTGTGTGGCCACGTGATGCTGGGGACTACATGGCCTCTGCTCAGTAAGCCGAGGAGTTAATAGAAGCAAAACAAATCCCCTTATTTGCCTCGGGGTCAAGGGTCAGTGTAAGTAAATCATTAATTAACACGCTTGTGCCTCAGTGCTATTGACAGGGTTTTGTGTACACAGTGGGACTGTGGCACCCCCTGCAATTAAGCAGGCAGTGAACTTTCCTCCCACTGCTGTCTCCCGCTCGGCTGGAGCAGGCTCACTTGAGCAGGGCTCACTCAGGTCCTGTCCTCATCAGAGGCTCCTCTCTGTTCTTCCTCCTAGCACGGGGTACCAGCCGCCCCTGGGCTCAGGCTTCTCAGCTGCCCAGCAGAGCTATCTTCAGAAACCAAGCCTCCTCATTTTGTTGCTTTCCAACTTCATGCAGCACCTGCTCCTTTAAAAAAAAACCTCACTGGCCATGCATCCATCAACATATGCATGTATTTTACCTCTCTGCTCAGGTAAAGCTGCACCTACAGCCTCTAAAGAGCTCACAGGTGTTTGGTGATAACTCATCAGACTGAAGACACTACAGTGTCTCAGAGGGAAAAAATATTCTTCACCTCTCAGCCCCTAGATTTTAATAAAACTCTGGGATACTAATACCTTACTAATGGCACCTGGATTTCTTTTTTTTTTTTTTTCTTCCTTCTAATCAAAACAGATCTGTTGACAGCCTGATTTCTATGCCAGCTGGGAAATTGCCATATATAGAGCAGTCATTTCAGAGACTCCACAGTCACGGATCCTCTTAACAATCAGGCCTATAGTGTCAGAGGAGCTCCTAAAACATTTGTTTTACACTTTTCTTTGCAAAGGAATCTGCTTTCTTTTGGTTGTTTTGGATTTCGGAAAGGACTTGGCCTGCTGTCTGAAGGTCTGAGGTTGGTAACAAAGACCAACTGCCTCTGAGCTACATCACACTGAGATCAGCGCTGGTTTTGAAGCTGGAGTCCCAGGGAACTTCAGATGGAAACCCAAGATTGGGTTTTTTGTCATTCCTAAACCGAGAATTAAACATCCCTATGGTGTTATGTGATGGGACAGCCCAAACTACAAATCAGAGACTGTTCTAGCAAAATCCTAATGTCTATTTGTGTGGCTACTAATAAAAAACAATTACAGATGTTCTGATCTACTTAACCACTTTTGAAATAAAAGCATCTGGACAGCCACCTTCCTCTACTCACTAAGCGTCATATCAATTCAATGTAATTGTAAAATCTTTGACATATGTTTCACATAAGATAGGAATGACATGATAAACATGATCTTAACACGGTAAGACCTCTGACAATCCTCCCCGAAACACCTACAAATTGCTGTCATATTAATCTGATTCCCACTACAGTGCGTTCCCCCTCCCTGCATTGTTTGTTTGTTTGTTTTTAATTAGGAAATTCAGGTAAGTGTCTAGTCATTTCTTCATTATACCATTGAGAAATTGCTACTTTGGGGAAACAGTGCAGTAAAGGTCCTCTGGTACAAAGCTGATTTGCTTTCCGCAGCACTTTCTAGAGTGAGAACAAAAACAGTCTGTGCAAAGGCCCATTTCTCCCTACCAGTTGCAGGCACTGGAAGGTCTAATGAAAACTGGGAGGCAGAAGAACACAGCTGAGCATCCTCAGAAGCTGTGCAAGGGCTTTGGTCAGATTTTGAGGCACCTTAGCTATGACAGACTAGTACGTCCTCAAGAATTTGGATAACTCATAAGTCTGCCTCATTTAAAAGCTTAAATGCCAAGATATCAGTAATTTTAAGGGTGCCTCATGCACTAGAGACAAACGAAATTTCAGGTACGCTGATGGCACTAGCTTGTCCCAGCCTATGCCTCCCTGCCTCTCCCTTACACCCAGGCACTCTCTTCTTGCACTTGCTCATTGTTAGTAGAAATGGTAATCTTCACTTGCATACTGTGTACATGAAGAGAGCTTCTATACACACTGGCAAAATTTCCCTGTGCAGCGCACTTGTGGCTTATGCATCCTGATATTTCTGGTCACCAGGACAAAGGCTCAGGGAATCAACACTCCTCCTTTCAGAGTATTCCACTGGTGTTTGCTGTCTTTGTCTTTTAGCATTCCAGTTCACAGCCCTTGCACTAGTCACATGAAAATGCCACCCTGTACAGTTCCCGAATCCAATGGATGTTAAAAGCAGAAACCTGCTAGCAGCCAAATTAACAGCACATAATTAGTCTCATGCATAAACCTCTTAAAAAAGTACAGGGCACTTGGTGTCAAGATTAGACAATTAACTTTGTCAGAGCACAGAATGCGCTGAAATGCTTACATTTGCAAAGTAGTATTAAATCTGCAATTCTCACCAGGACTTGTGTGAGTAAATACTCTAGGTCAAAGCCCTGACAGCCTTATTTAGATTTTGCTCAGTTAGTGCAGGCTCTGCTCAAGTAAAGACCACATATAATTCAAGGAAAGACTTCAGAGTTTGGCTCTGTGTTTTGACAGCCTATAAAAGACTGGCTGGAGCGTAAGCAGGATCAGCAAAAGTAAGCCCTTCCACATACACAACTCTGTCTGAAACCAGGGCTGTTTTACATGCTAGCCAAAACATGACTGTTTACTGCAGCAAATTCTGCAGTGCCCCAGCCATCCAAGCTTTACAAACATCCCGAACTGGGGAAGGGCTTCTGCCAATTCCCTTTATGTGTGGCAACAATAGAGTGATCCATCAGCAATTCATATCTATGATCAAATGGGCTCTTTCCCGGGGGAGTGGCAGACCCAGGGAGATTAGCACCTGTCTCTCTTCTGTTTATCACTGGCAGGTGCTTGAGTGAAGCAAGATATCAGCTCTGCTAGTGCACATAGCTCCCAGAAGATAAGATGGATGTGCTGGGCCGCTGAGCAAATGCTCTCTCAGGAAAGAGAGCAAATGAGTCTCTGTCTGCTTAGAAAAGGTGGCTTTGTGAGCAGATAGGGGGAACATAGTAGTCCATTAATATCGTGAATATTAAGAGTCAGTGTACAGTTGCTAGGAGAAAGCCTTCTGCAGCACAAATGAAAGAAATTTACTGGCCCTGCAAAATCTGGGGACCTGGGTGACTCTACAACGTCAGGAGCAGACAGGGACAAGCTAGCTCTGTTCAAGCTAATCCCAGAGCCGAAGGATCAAGGGATCCTGGGGCAGAGGCACGGATGCGAGCCTGCTCTGATCTGGAGGCAGTCTGGCCACATACATGCAGCACCTGAGCTAACAAGCCCCGCTTCTCCCCAGATAGCACTCCATGCAGCTTAACTCCGTCAGCGAGATAGCTGGTTCTCTGTATCATATTCTATTTTGTAACCACCTGGTATAAATACCAGACAGTAAAACAACTGTTGTAAGTAGAACATGTAGGTTAACTATTGCAGGAGTATCTTCAGCTTTGAAGAACTCACGTATGTGGAAGGCAAGAAAACAAGGTGAGAACTTTTTCACTAGACCAGGTAAAAGCTAGAAGAGGATATTATCATCACTATGTGAGTAAGGAACGGAGGAAAAAAATATCCCCCTTCTTTCAATTTTGCTTAAATGTTATCTAGACATCTGTAGGAGCACATGTTTCCTTTCTTCAAATTACTAGGCATATAGCAACAGAACAGCACAAAGGTTGCACTCATTCAACTGGAAGCAGGAGTTTAGTACTGTGTTGTTGCTTCTCGCACCACTGAAGTCTCCAAGTTTTCACAATTCAGAGGCTTTGCAAAAATATTAACTCACAAACACCAAAAAACTTGCCTGACACAAGAATGGAAATGTCTGTCAAAAGCTCTGACCCAACATGCTGGTGTCTAACATCTTTGTCCTTTAACATAGTAAAAGTAGATGTCATCTGGCCTTCTCAGTTTAAGTAAAAAATAGTTCCTTTTGAATTTGTTTAATGTAAATAAACCCTCTATTTATTTTTGACTTTAATAAATTCATACATTATTAGAAAATCCTTTATACAAGAAGACCCACTGAGCTATATCATCTCATTTTAAGAGATTTCCTGTTGGTGGAATACAAAGCAGCCACCTGCAATCACCTAGTGCTCGAAAGGATTTAAGTAAACACACACAGATAATTAGATCAGTTAACCTTGCAAATTAAAACAAGCACATTGCATTATCTCCAGTTTATCCTAAAAGAAAATATGAAGTTGCCTGAGATAAATAGTTAAATAAAGACAGTGAAGAGCTTAAACCTTCTAAGCATGTGGGCTAATAGGATGTAAACCCACTTTCTGACTAGCTTTATTTTGGAGAACTGGCTACTGGTTTGCGCAGGATCAGGGGTTCAGATTTAATTCACAAGCCACCTTGTCAGAGCAGTTTCACCTAACGTCACTCAGGCAGCCTAAGACATTGGTCTTGGGTCACTCTCTTCAGTGGAAAAGAATAGGTGGGATGACTGGCCACATTCAACTACAGCTCTCCAATGGCCATAGAATAAAACCAAATATTTAACCTTCATAAGGCTGAAGATAGGGCAGATGTATCATACTCATAGTCACAAAATGCCACTTTATGAATCAGACATCCACTTTCTTTTCATAAAGTAATAATTTCAGTTGGGGTAAACTTCCTTACACAACCAGAAAGCTAGGCACTGCTCATTAGTTACGCTGCAGAGAAAAAAAGTCCAGATTGAGAGTTGCTCTAGCAGCTGGATGACATCAATTATCCATTAACATCAGTGTGCCACCTTGGGTCACAGTAGGTCACCTACATGTAAAGAAGTTTTCGTTGTGGTCAGCAGCTTAGGTGTGCAGCACACAAGCTGCACCAACAGTTGCCTACCAGTGTCAGACCATAAAAATCCCACTCCATTTAACAAACATTTCAAGACTTTGAAGTATATTTCTCTCCTGTAAAGAGACCGACATTTTAAGAGAAGAAATGACACTGCTTATTATCCTGTGCTTAGATGAAAGTTTTCTACCAGTGTCGGAGCAGTTTACTTATTGCTTTTTAATCCCAGATGTCATCAAAACAGGATAAACAGAACTTGGTCAAAATACTGTCCTGAATCTGAGACACCATCACAATAAGAAATATGCTAAAAGCAATATTGTTTCAGAAAATATTTTGGTCCTTTCCAGGAGAAGAAAAAGTTTTGTTTGCTTATTTTTCCATCATCTCTGTTCGTAAGATTTGGCAGCACCTTATGTTTTAAACAGGAAATGAAATAGTCACAATTTTAGCCGTGAATTTGACTGCACTACAGATCCTGCACACAGGTAGCTCCTACAATGACATGTCACAGGCCACTTGCTGTTCACTGCTGGAAGGTGGTAGATGGTTGGTCCTGTAGCCAGGAGCTGCTATTACTCTGGTAGTTCTGTCACTGCTGTTTATGGCACCTATTTTCATGAGCAAAACTGCTAACTTCTTAAAAATATTTTTGAAAACCTGCTCTAAATGACAGATTTAAGGCTCTTCTCGTTTGATTTTTTTTGTTGTTGTTGTTTATTTGTTTGAAGGGGTGTGTGTATATATACATATATATACACACACACACACATATATGTATGTATGAATGAATCCCCATACAGTTGAAGTGAATGTTGTTCAAGCACGAAGGACAGAACAGGTCTGGTGGCTACAACAGTGACAACTTTTTTGTCCCAGTATTGACCCCAAAACAAGTTTGTGGAAGATTTGGAAACGAGATGACCCTATACTGAAGCTTCAGTAACTATAACTATAGGAGATCTACAGATAAATAAGATGGTGCCCCAAATAAAATAAAGAAGTTTAGAGTGAGCACTTGCTAGTATAGCACCTAATCTAAATTACCATGTCACACAGGCCACTGAGATTTGTAAAGATATTAAAAGCCCTAGCAGAAATTGGTACCTACACAAGTAGACTTCTCAGAGGTAGACTAAAAACCGAATGGATCATGGGGGCTGAACAGATTTTTTTTTTGTTCAGGATGCATTTGGGTTGCACACCAAGCATATGACAGAATCTCAGTTTGATCTTCAGGCTCATTTCTGTACACATAAGGAAATTCCTAGGTCAAGGTTTGATTGCTCATTGCCCTTGGTTACCAAATTGTTCTGGTTAGCCTAGCAAACAAGCCCAAATTTGCATCTGCAGCTCTGCAGATAAATCCCCTAGGCTGGCGCAGGAGGTCATGGCATTGGGAGTGCATCCCTTAATGCCGCAGGCTGTACTGTGCAGCCCTGTAAATAAACACAAAGGGCTTAGTTACCAAGGCTATCCCTTCTGCACCTCTTACTGGAACTTGAACATTAAGAGGAAAAAAATGAAACAAAGTGAAAAACAACAAAACAACACCAAGATTAAAAAAGAAAGACAGAAAATAATCTGGCTGCTGCAAAGCTAAGGAACAGATCTTCCCTCATCTGTTTTACACTCCTTGCTTTCTGCTGCAGATCCAACACACTCGAGTTTCATTTCAGAAAGTAAAGCTGCTAAGCAGCTACCAAATGACCTTTGCCTCTCAGATGAGTATTTATGGCAGGCAACACATACACCAACAACAACAAAAAGTTTCCCCAGTATCAAAAGTGTTTCTGCCAGCAATGTATCTTTTACAAGCTTGCAAGATGTACTGAGAGTCTAATAATCAGATTAAAATCACATCAAACTATGTTGGGAAGTCAAGGTGAAGGCCTTTGGATTGTTCTCATGAATAGCCCTATCCAGACCTACCAGGTGCTGATAAATTCAGGTTTTTGCTTTGTTGGTGTTTTTCAAATTTATTTTAAGGGCTTACAGTTTTTAAAAGCCAAGAGGTGGGAAAAGAGTTGGCGTTTTAGCAATTCTTGCCAGCATCTGACAATAGTGAAATGGTTAAGAAAAAAAACCCGTGATTTCTCTTGTGTTGGGGGTGGGGGGCGGCAATGGACTTGGTAGTAAATACTTGATCTTTCTATGCCACTTTACAAAAGAGTTCAGAGCTTTGTCTTCCTTTTACAGGTGGAAGCCCAAGTCTCAGAGAGGCAAAGTAATTTGCCCAATATAATTCTTTTTTCTAATAGTTAACCTAGGAACAAACTTGAAACCTCAAGTCCCAGGATGGGGTTGTATTTCCTCCCAGGATCACTGGGAACAAAATTAGAGGATGGGTTTACTGTTCTATTCACTGCAGAACTACAATGGCCAGAGTTTTAAGCTGCTAAGCACAAGGAGAAATGCTGAAGTCCCAGGGCTTTATTTCCATCTCCAAAGGAGTGCTTGCCTGAAAGTCTGGTTTGAATCTTTCATCTCCAGATAGCATACAGCAGCCTCTGTATAGGTGCTTGAAATGGATATTGCGTCCACGTCGCTCCCTGCTTTCCCCTCCCTGCAGAAAGCCACCTGGGAAATACAGACAAGCACTGACAAAAGAAACACTGTCATCTGTCAAGGTGGATTATTAGGTGTGAGAACAGGAGTTCAAAGTGTTAATACCTGCTCTGAAGATGTAAAGAATAGTAAAAGCCTACCCAGATGTCTGTGGTACCTGAGGTGAGCAGCACCCAGCCAGCCTAGCTACAGGTGAGCATCTAAACTACAAAGCCCTACCCAGCTTACAGCAGCAATGCCACAGTCTCCTGTGCATGTCTCTACAGTGCAGGGAGCCACTGTTCTTGCTTTCAGGCTCAGATTAATCAGGTTTGTACAGATCAGCAATTCAAATAGCTTCAACGACCCAGCTGATGGTGCACAAAGCCAGTTTGGGAACATTCAGGTGAGACTGCAAAACCAATGGACAGCAATCTCATTCACCCTTTCCACTCAAGTCCAACAGAGGACAACTGTCCATAGGCCCTAGGATCATGCACCAGGGCTCACTACATTATAAAAGGGTGAGTGAACCATGGGAAAAACCCCGCACGGAATACACCCAGAAAACTGTAGGATGGCCTTGGATGTCTACAAGGATGCCTATAATTTGCTTCGCAGTCTCTCTGGCCTTTGACAGCCAAACCAGCTAGCCTGGAGTTAAAGTACTAAACCCCAGGGAGAGACGTTTTGACAGAAGGAAGAGTAATAGCAGAATAAAGAGGCTGAGATCAGTGAGCTCATGCACAAACACTGCAATGCCAGAATATCACACCCGTTTTAGCTTAATCTAAAAGCCAAATCACATGACTCTATTTTCCAGTTTAACTTGCATGTCTGCCACCACCAAGCCAGCTTCTGAGAAATATATTCACCTACTCACTGTACAACTCCCACCAGCTTCCCAGTATAAGAAAAACAGCTTCCTTGGAAATAAAAGAGCTCTATCATTAGTGAGACTTGGAGAAAGCTCACTAAACCCTGTTCCACTTCGTCCCACATGTACTGAGAATGGACACTACAGGTAGCTCACACCAAAAGAGGGGTTTATCATGCCATTGACTTAGATCTACTTCCAGGCAATCCAGATGAAATTTTTTCACTGGTTCCAATGGCAGCCACACAAAACAGATACTGAATATATATTTAAGAAAAATCTATTGCCAGAAAATCCAATCTACTTCATCCCTTCCCCAAGTACTAAACTGGGTTCTCTGCACAGAAATGAGTCATTTGTAATTGACTAATCCACAGAGAGATATCAAAACCAGCAACAGACAAAGCCTGAAGAACCTTCTCATTGTCTTCCCTCTGGAAAAGTAAAACCATGCTTTAATTCCAACGTCAGAAAGCCTCTAGTTTTTCTACACAACTGCTTAATCCCGTGGACTCCCCAAATGACATCAGACACCAGTGGGACTTCACAACATGGAGAGATGACCTCTCCTAGACACATGAACATTGCTTGCAGAGGCACCAGTGAATCAGCAGCAAGCAGATATACTACATGTACACACAAGCCATATGTTACTGGATGTATCATCTTGCTGCAGCAGACCTCGCAGGTTACAACATGTTCATGAAGCTCCTCGCCTACCCCAGAGAGAAGTGGTCCTTCACATCCTTACAGCCATACCCAAGGCTGGTTTCACTAGTAGAGTGAAGCAGAGTGCTCTCATCCTTGAAGTGCCTGAAGCTTGCACCAAACGCCCAGGGACCAGTGCCAAGTGTTATGAAACGGCTCGCCCAGCCCAGCATCCGAAGCTTCAGCAAGGAAATTGGCAGCTAGCGAGAAAGACGCCTCAGCAACCTCGGTTGTGTAGAGCAGTTTTAGGCCTGACTGAGGTGGAAAGATTTGCCTGTGGTGATGAGTAAGTGTGGAGTTCTCAGTGCTCCTTGTTCCAGCCCTTTCAGGACTATGCTGAGCTGGTCCAGACAGTCTGGGTCATAATCTAGAGAGCTTAATATAACAGGATTTTACCAATCTCTTTCCATTAAAGTCCTCCCCTTCCCTACTGAAAGACATTTCAGCACTTTTTGATGTATTCCAGTTTACTGAGGGTCCTCCTTTTCTTTTAAATAACTTTTAAATCATTCTTTTACTTATTTTTCATCAATTTAATTCTTCATCTGAATGACAAGCAGTATTTTCATTTAAATGGAGCTGTTTTCATTACAAGAAATTGCTTCAGTGTACTTCTGAAGGAGGTTTTTATAATGCTCATTTTCATAGAGAATCTGAAAAACTACAGATGCATTCCTTTTAAAAATAGTCAAAATTTGGCTCCATTTAACCAGCTTTCATATTTTCCATGAAAGTGTTTTCCTAGATTTTTTGTTCACTGTATTTCTTTGAGGATAGACAAGGAGATGAGATTGTGATCCAGAGGTGGACAGTCATCCATAGAATGGATTTCAAAATTTGTTAAAATGTAGATAAACTTATTTGAGTTCACATCAAATCCCTCTATGCCTCTCAAGTTTTACACTTTTCCTTATATTAAGGTGCATATGTATACACTACTATTTGTTTTATGTAGCCATTAGTTGCCTTGTAGAAGTTTGGACTTTCAGTCAAGAATGCCAATTCATAATTATCTTAACAATTTTTAACCTGTGCTGCTGCACATCTGAGTTACCACATCAGCTATCTGTAATGACCAGTGGAGATTTTTCTTGTGAAAGAAACTTAGAGTCTTGTGTAGTGTACTTTGAAAGGCACACGAGGAAAGAATTTGAAGGAATTAACTGGGAGAGAAAGGCACACTGCCCTCTCACTTTGAGTATGTGCTGATTAGAGAACTTTGTCTCCTGAATGTCTCATCCAAACCAAGAAACAAAACGACTCTTCAGAGGGTGACTAGCACCTTCTCACTTCAGACAAGATAGAAAATACACTTTATGCAGTGGGGAAATTAACAGTTATTTATCCTGCATGCACTCTAGAAAAGAGGCCATTGAGGCAAGTCAACAAGTGTGTGATCCCATAAGTAATATCAGACTGAAACAGGCTGGTGTCTTTTACTTCCTGACAAACAGTTTTTCAGAGTGTATCATCTGCATTTTTCCTATCTTTGGAGGACCTGTGTGCCAAATACTTGTGCCCTAAGAAGAGTGGATGCTCAAAATTAGAGAAGAAATACCAGCTAGGAATGAAACTAAAACTCTTCTGGCAAATAAACAGACCCTGATGAAGTGGGCATCAAGGGAGGATTTCTAATTTTCTTCTTGAAAGCAATATGTTTCATCTGTATGCCACTTATAAGTGAGTGCTTCTTTCCATCGCTATGTATCAAGATGAACCAGAACAGTATCAAACCCAGTAACATTATGAGTAAATAGTAACATCTCTGAACTTAATTATTAAGAAGAGCTTTTTATTGATTGATTTTTAATAATAGAATGCGAATTATGGGGTATGAGGATTATTTGTTCAGAAATATTAATCAGCAATTATTTTCCCTAGCAAAAATATGGATTTTTCTTGCATTAATGTGGAGTAGGGTATTATTTATTGTTTACACTCCCTACTTTTGCATTTTCCTGACTGTATAGGAAATGGCAAAGAAAAAATATTAGGGCTTTTTCCCAAGGTCCAAGAAGAATTGTCTTTTGAAAATAATTTAATAAAACTTTTTATCAAACGTTCTGAAAAATATAACATGACAAAACCCCAAGTTGTTCAGTAAACAGTGTTTTCAGAGTACTGGAAACCAATGTGAACCTC